>WURS02429877.1:0-15930 GCA_011762765.2 Rhinocypha anisoptera | reverse complement strand
CAAACTCACATTCCTCCCACCACCACCCCCGCGCTGCACTCCGTATTAGGGAGTCGGGAGTGGTGATTCGAGGGGGGGGGGGGGAGGGTTCGTAAGGACAGACGGACGCCCACACGGAGGGATATCCCCGTGACCGATAACGGGAGCCGGGACGTGCTTCAACCCGCGTCGTCGGGGTGACGAAAGGGTGTGGGTGAGCGAGAGAGAGAGAGGAGGGGTGGTGTGCGGTTGGACCCCGGGGAACAATGACGACACCACGGAAGAGCGATATGAACGTGGGTTGTCCTCGCTTCCCTCTCTCCGCCCCGAGCCCAATTATTTTACTCGGTTGCGCCCACACCCATGTCCTTATGACCTCACCGAATTTGTCAGAAAGCGGAACTATCGGCGTGCGGGTTGACGCCGTCTTCTGTTTCCTCCTCCTGCTAAGGCGGCGCCGGGGAAATGACTGGAGAAGTCGTCGGGACGCCAAACGAGGGGCAGGTTGACGCGAGTGGACGTGGTGTTCCAGTGGGTGGAGGGAGGAAGAGCGTTCGATCAATTAACTGGAGGGACCTGAGTTCGATCGCCGGTGACTCCTCAGAATCCCTGCTTAACTAAAGCCTTTGAGTGATTTTCTGTGCAATAGAATTTCCGGGAGAATTACAGGGGGGAAGGAACTGCCGCCACGTTTTATATGAACTGCTAGGTTAACTTCTGCCCCCTAACTCCTTCTTCCCGTACCCTCAGTGAGTACGAGAGTTTATTCACGAGGTAGGACGAACAGCTGAGTATATGAGTATAATAAGGTACAAATTAATATTTTAAGAAAATGTTAAACACTCTACGGATAAATCAATAAAGCTTTGGTGAAAACTTAATTACTAGTAGGCACCAGTTATCTATTATGTTATTTAGTTTTGTCTGGTAAAGTCAAGATTTTATTTTCTTCTTATTGAGAATAAGGGAAGAAACAGAAAAAAAAACACTGCAAATCCACAAATCAAATATTTTTTCTTGTTTTTTCGAGATGAAAGACTTCCACAGGGTTAAGCTCTGATGAATAAGGGAAACAGGTTGATTTTCTACGAACTAAGGGGTTACAGGGAACAGAAAGTTTGGGAACCAGATATAACTCTCGTGCCAATGAGTTCTAACCTTGTGCATCAAAGATAGCCTCAAATTCGAAAGTCATTCTGTGCGAGGATTTTATTAAAGCACACCATGCTTATGAATGATTTGGTACTTCCCCAGCGTATCAGCTGAGTGAAGTCCTCTCGGGTTTTCCACCGGGTCAGGTCGTTAGTAGCCGACGTTTTGATGTCGTACTCTGTCATCGAAACGTCGGCCCGGTGGAAAACCCGAGAGGACTTCACTCCACACCATGCTTAGTTCAACGGGGTACAATCCTCTGTCTGCATGCCGGATGTGACACAAGACGCCAATGAATGCGGTCCTAAAAGCAATTATAAATTAAAATAGCTAATAAGTTTTGCGATGTCAGCGTAAATTACTTTTCCAGTTGTATTTGAAGTCTTTGGTGTTCAAAGAGCGGCGAAATGAGCTAATCTTTTGAAAAGTCGATTAAAATTGGACCAGTCTAGAAGGGGTTAATTTTAATAAAGTGACACAATACAAGGATCTGAGTCGGATGGGTCCTAGCCTCAAGGTCAAGTTTTGGCAGAGAGACAGGCAAAGTTTTGATTTTGGTGGTGAAAATGAATGGTGCTTCTGGAAAATTTGAAAGATTACCGTCGAAATTTTTACTAGCGTAACCACTCCAGTGTCAGTGTGCGCTACTCCAACTACATGTAATGTATCACCGACGATACCCTCCGCTTAAAGTGTGCTAGTCGACTCCAGTCAGTTCCATTGAGGAGTTATGTGACACGGCAAGCGAGTAGGAATGCTGAGGGAGGGAGGGAGGACAGAATGCTGAAATCATATCGAGATGGACTGCTGAGAATTATCTTAAGCTTAATATCTCCAAGGATGAAGCTACCTTGTGACCGGTTCACCAAGCTACGTAGACAGACTTCTCTCCAAAATAGATTTACAAAATAACATTGAAATTTCCGCGATTCCATATGAACCTGATGTGCATAGTCTTGGATTCTAGGCTGTCTTGGACGAATGCATAACATCTTTGTGACTTAGAGCCACTCGTTATTATATCGCCTCAACTTTTTTCGTAAAAGCCTTTTGTCCTACGTAAGAATATCGTCTCTGGGATTTTGTTTCCTCTCGTAGATTACTGCTTCCTAGCAATTTGCGATTTGTCATGAGAGATAAATTTTAAAATGAATCGCTTGGTTAACGCAAGCATACGACACATATATGCGAGATAGTCGAGGCTGATAGTATGTGTAAGTCCCTGTCGTAAAAAGTTAACGAAGACGGGATGAAAAAGCTTTCATTCCGCTGGAAACGTATTTTTTTCTCAACACACTACACTGCTACATGGTGGTATCCTAAGAGGATGCTACAATTTAGCGAAATATGTTGAGAATAAAATAAGCTTCAGGTGGAACGTAAACGTTTTCTTGTCTACCTTCGTTACCTTATTACGATACATACTTTGCCTCACGAGCATAGAGTGTAGATTGGGGGCATAAGTTAACTAATTTCAGGAAGAGGAGAGGTTACCAGGAGACGAATGAAAATGCTCAGAACCAAGGAAAATGGAGAAAACAGTTTGGTATCTGTCAAAAGACATCATCATCATCATCAGTACTTCAATTCGAAGATTGGTTGACTGCAGCTCTCCATCCTTTCCTATCTAGTGCTAGCTCTCTTACTCCTTGGTAGGTCTTACTTCTAACGTCTCTAAAAATTTGTCCAATGTATTTGTCCCTCTGTCTTCCTCGAGGGGACCTCCCCTCTATTTTTCCTTCTATTATATTCTTCAGGAACCCAATATGCCTCAGGGTGTGTCCTATCCACCTTATTCTTCTTTTTCTTATTGTACCCTACAATGCCTTAGTTTCCTCTGCTCTATTTAAGGTATTTTATTTTTATTTATTTTATAAAAGTGTTTTCTATATATCTTATTCTAAATTTAGGAATAAAAGTTTAAGATTTAGGAGTAAAAGTAGGGAACTCTATAAATCAGTTAGATGTGCCTATGACCAAGCCCTAGTTAGTAAAATCTGGTGCTTTCCCGGCAAATGTTGTTTATGAAGTTTTCTCGAGTTCCCAACCGGCTCCATAGTGGCCAACGTTTCGACTCTCTACTCGAGGGTTGCCATCAGGGCTGCTGAGTGGAGGATGCAGATATCTCCTGATATGGAGCATCAGGGGCAATCAGAAGCCCTGATGATGACCCTCGAGTCGAGAGTCGAAACGTCGGCCACAATGGAGCCCTTGACCCGGTTGGAAACCTGAGAAAACTTCATAAACCTAATTAGTAGTAGTTAGTAATTCAGCCAAAGGACTGCAAACCTGGTTGAGTGCTTTACAGGACCAGTGTGATCAGTTTGGGAGGAAAATTAAAAGTGAAAACGAAAGTAATGAGAAAAGATCTCATGATTTTCCCGGCGTATTTTGTAAATGAATTTCTCTCGGGTCTTCTAACGGGTAAGTGTGGTACAAGGCACCAACATTTCAATGGCCAACTCGGCCATCATCATCAGGGTAACTGAATGCTATTAAAAAGGTCCGTTATATAAATAGCCCCTCCTGAGTGTAAGGTGTCTCCTGATTGCTCCGTCAAACAATGGCAGAGTCTTCTGGTTGGTCGTGCATTTCACCGTGTTTCTTGCATGCATTTAAAAATTGGTCTCCAGGTGTTACTTATTTGAAATCCTGAGTCCCCTATTGAAATGCTTCTTTTGGAGGCGGATTTCAATAGCAAATGGAAAAATCAGCAGTCGCTGAGAACACCATTAGCCGAGATCACACCATCAATTGGGACGGAGCAAAATTACTTTTCCGCTCTCGCATGGCTATTGGGATCGCCTGATAAAGGAGGCTATTGAAATCTGACATGACACAAATCGACACGTCCATGCTAAATTTAGATTTCCATTTGTCTTAACCTGCACCCCTTCACATCTCCTCCACTCAAACCTTCTCTCTGCCCCACACCTCACCCTACTTCATCGGATGTTTGGCATATACGAGTACTTAGTTTAACCATTTACCTGATATTGATGATGTAATACATTGAAATCAGTCGAGGCAATAAAATATTTTTAACTATTGGTAAAGTCTCTTTGTCATTTATGATATATTAATATTGAAATAAATATACCAAAAATCATAATCAATCTTACCTGAATTAGTTTCTTCCACATGGTTAAAATAGGAGTCATCTGAGCTCTTAATTTATCCCGGTCAATGTCTACCTCCCTTTTATTTGAATGGCATAGACCTATAAGGAAATTAACATTTTTACCATGATTATAACCTTTAAGGTTGAATGGAAATTCTGCCACTATGTTTTACAGTGTACATGAAGACTATAATTAATACTTTATATCTTCTTACTGTGGAATTATCAGATATACTAAAAGATCGTACATTAAGGGCAAACTGCTATCCTCCAACAGTAGATCTAAAGAAAACATTAACTCCAAAAAGGAGCATCTATTTCCATACTGATGAATCAGGTTCACAAATCAGTAATATGTCAGATCTGGTTAATAATTTCAACGATCATTTCATTGAATTGCCAGTCTTCTCCCAAGCCTCTTCAAGGTACTTGCCCATAAATCTTCCAATTCGACCTAAAACCATTTTTCTCGCTCCTTGCATGGACGGCAAACTGACAAGATTTGACAAGATTATTGATAATGTCAAGGGCATTGGATTAAAAAAGTTCTTGGGCATTCTACTTCTAAGCATTACCCTGCAAACTGCCGCAAGGGCATGTGACAGGGGGTGAGCCACCACCAAACATTCACTCCCAAATGCAAATGTTAAGAGACAAATTGCACTCAGAATGAAGCAACCCGCATGCAAAATAAAATAAAACAGTAGAACATCATTCACAACATGCGGGACAATGTTAGACTTCTCACTACAAGCATGTATGAAAACAAATACAATTGCCGCCACAATATGCAAGGTCGAAACAGGAGCTCTTCTCCTTATAAATTATCAACATACTTTCAGGCATGACTAACTCCTTTACCTGTGGGGACAATGAAGTGGTTTCGTGACCCTAATAGGCTGGGGGGGAGATAAGGAGGAAGGGCCCTCTCAGGTGGGGATTAAGTGAAGGGCAGGGAGATAAGGGGGTCACGCATTGAGTGCTTATAGCTTTTTTAGAAAGTTTTGCAATCGGGACGGGTGAAACCATTGAAAATTTTGAATCCGGTGAATGACCAGTTTGGACCACATAAATCATTACAATACTACTCTACTACAAAAATACATCACAAATTCAGCTGCAATACTAACACTCGATCTAAATCTAGGATGTCAAAGTATAGTCAACACCAAGTAATACGCATGCCAGCGCATGCAGTCAGGGGTGACCCACCACCAAGCATGCACTCCACCACGCAAATTGTTTCACGATAAATATAGATATCATGTGGAAACAAAGTAAAATAACACTTAATAAATAATAAATAAAATGAGAGAAAACATGCAGGGTGAAAATAAAATATATACACTGCTCTTCCTAAGGATCCCTAGGACCTAGTTTATTCTGATCTCTGAAGGTTCGGTGGAAAAATGACATTTTAAATCTATTTGTTCTACAATCTATCTCCCTGATTTACCGGGTGTGATCTGATCTACCATAGTATGACGGGGTTTTCAATATACATTTAACCTCTTCATTGAAGTAACCTGCTTCAAATTTACACAATAAATTTAACCTAAATTTCAGCCTACGATAAACGAGTGGTTCCCAACCTAACTCCTCCAATAACTTTATTACACTGCTACGTTGATCATAACAGCATTCGGCAAATCTGGCTGCTCTACATTGGACTCAATCTAGTTCCAAGACTAATCCTGCCTCATGGAAATCCCACACACTCGAAGCATACTCAAGATGACACCTAACAAGCGTAAAATAACATCCCTTTTTTCCTCCGCCTTACATTTTCCAAGTATTCTTTTTATGAATCCTAATTTTTTATTGGCTCTTCCACAAATTTCCTGAATATGCTTTCCCCATGAAAGGTCTCCAGCTATTATAACACCTAAATATTTTACGTAGCCTACGTTTGATATAATGGACTCTTTTATGTGGTAATTGCTTTCAGATGAACTCTTCTTCCTCCAAAAGTTCATCACCACACATTTTTTCAAATTTAGTTCCAATTGCCAGGTCTCACACCAATTATTAATCGCATTTAGGTCATTATACAAAGCTTCCCTATCTTCCTTGCTGAATATATCCCAGTATACTACTGTGTCGTCAGCAAAGAGGCAAGTTTTACTGGTGATTACCTGACTAATGTCATTTATATACAAAAGGAATGATAAAGGACCGATAATGCTTTCCTGGGGATACCAGATGAGACACCTACTGTATCCGATGACACGCCATCTACTACGACCCTTTGCTCACAGTCTGTTAGGAAATGGTTAATCCAGCTTATAAAGTTCCGATCTATCCTGTAGGATTCCAGCTTTAGGAGACTTCCTATAGGGAACCTTGTCGAATGCTTTCTTGAAATCTAGAAATATGGCATCGACTTGAATGCTGTTTTCCCCGGAGACCAAAATGTCCTGAGAGAAAAGTGCAAGCTGAGATTTGCATGATCTGCCTTTGCGGAATCCATGTTGGTTATTCAAGAGCAAATACTGAGAATCGAGATACCCCATAATTGAACTAATAATTATATGTTCCAGGATTTTGCATGAGATATTTGTGAGAGAGAGAGGTCGGTAGTTACTAGGGTCCTCTTTATCGCCCTTCTTAAATACCAGTGTGACGTTGGCTGTTTTCCAATCTTTAGGAACTGTATGATTGATTAGGGATTTTCTAAATATTATTTTTAAATAAGGAGCTATCTGTGATTGCTTGATGTCTGAGATGAAACATCAATTTTTTTACAGACTTATTGCTACATAGTGAAATAGAATATCTGTTGTTAATATTTGTCAATGATACCTTACATCAGAGCATGTTCCCTGATCATCTGAAGATATCTAGACTTATCCCACCTTACAAATGAAAAGGAAGTATGTTTGGTGACAATTCATCAGACAATTTAATGTCTACCTCATTATAATCTCAACCTGCAACCATAATATCCAAACTATATTTTAAAATTTTATTGGTAACTTCCACCATATTGCCAAGTTTCAACATAGTTCCTAAATTCCATATTATAATTTCCACATACTCATAGTCCTTGTCTATCTTACAGGTCGATATCTTGATAATCCATCCTTTTCCATCTGAGGTACATTTATGAGTTTTGTAGCAAGAGTATTTTTACACAGTTGGGTTGCTAGTCTTACCATCAATCTGGAGGGTCAGGATTCAGGGTTGACTCACCTCGAGAGGTTTGCTTCACCACACATAAGATCCCTCTCTACCCTATCTTTGCAAGTCACACTTAGTTTGGCAGGTCAGTCAAGACCTGTTCAGCAAGAGAAACCCTACCAGTAGTTAAGCTACTGCCAGCATAACCATTGACACAATCACAACCCTCCCTGCCAAGAAATTAATGTAAGTATCCATGCATTATTAGCTTACAATATCAAGCTGAATATAAAATACTATACATAGGAAAAAATATTCAAGATTTAAGTTTACCATGCTTTTGGTTTATATTACCTTTGATTTTTTCAATTATTTTGAGACTTTCAGTTCTTTGCCAGGAGCATCCAACATTTTTAGGTAAGCCAAATTGTGATGGATCCTCATTGTCAGGTAACTTTTGAACCAACTCCAAAAACTCCTAAAGAAGTCAAAGTTATTATTAAGCAACTTAAAAATGGAATGAGAATTTTGAAAACATTCACTGTAACCTATTTTAAGCTTAAGAAGTAAACTTTAAAAGGAATGAGGTGAGGGGAAGGAAAAAAAAGTACAGGAAAACTAGAAATTGAGGCAAGGGACAGATAAAGTGAGTGGAAAGATCATTTTTGGTGCATGGAAAAGTTACAGAGGCTTGGAAAGATGGCTATAAAGGAGAGTCAAATATTTGCCAGGAAAGAGAAATGGTAATGTAATCGTTACTATAAGAGACATCTGGAAGAGTAATAATGATTAAACCAGAAAAAAACAGGAGACATTGAAAAACTATGTGAAGGGACACTATGATAAAGAGAATTGGTCTGTACCAGTGGATTTAGAAGGGGAATATGAAGTAGATGAGGTAATCCTAGGCCTATTCAAATCAGATGAAAATATAGAAAAAGCACTAGGTGAAATGAAGGTGAACAAAGCAGTAGAATAGATAATATTACTAACCAAAAGAATTACTTAACAGTATGAGATATGGAGAAATGAAGAACTTTTATGACCTCATTGCAGTATTTATAAGGAAGAATATAGAAAGGACACCCAATAGGTACTTACTCGAAAATTTTCTCTGGAAGGTAGATCTAAGTTGGGGCCAAGTAATTTGTTTTGACTCCTTCCTGCAAGCACATTGTAATCAAAATACTGATGAAGGTAGGATAATAATACCTGTAGATCATATGCATTATCAATATGGCCACCATAAATAGCAGTTCCACAAAGTCCATGAATGCTTTCCAATTCAACATCCATTTCTGTAAAGAATGAAAAAGTAAATTTAAGGTAAAAACCAAACAGTTTTGAAAATATAAATTCCACAAGCAATTTCACGTTTATAACATCCATATATGTAAATAATCAATGGTTATCAGACATGAATTCAAAGGATAGGGGTGTCCAGGTTAAATTAAAACCACTTGAGTACATTGAATCCAAAGTTTCCATATTAAAATTTAATATCAGAATCCAATATAAGTATAAAATTTGTACAAACAATACAATTATCACATGTCCTGCTGTCTTTAAATTATCACTCTATCCAATTATTGATTACAGGATAAAACATTGCCATTCAGTAAATTGAGAAAAGGCTCATAAGCTACACTTTCACATAGGTAATATTACAAGTTCCCAAAAAAAGCAAAGTGAAGAAATCCTGAGCAAGAAACTCAGGAGCCAAGTCATACAGAAGTCAAAAGAAGGTCAAGTAAGAGTGGATGGATAACTGATGTGTAAAGATCAAAGAACACATGAAAAAGAAGAACAATGAGACAGCATACAAGCTAGTGAAGAGACACTTCAGAAAAAGAAAACAAACTGTAACAACATCGTGCAAATGGGAATATGTTGATTTTTTAATAACAGAGTGAAGGAATAAAAGAGAAAAAAGTAGTAAATAGATGGAAAGAATACAATTAAGAAGTGTATCCTGAGCTAAAGACACTGGAAGAGGTGCATTTATCATATATAAAAATACAAATTTGGCAGAGCAGTGAAATGGATCAAAAATACTAAGATAAATAATGGAAAGAAAAATTGAAGGCCTATTGTAGAACCAATTCAGATTTATAAACAATAATAATTTTAGGCTGTGGGAACAAGATGTTCAAAGCTGCAAAAAATACTCAGAATTGATTACAATGACAGAATGGTATTCTACAAAAATATAGGTAAATCAATTCATGACAAAGTAATTAATAAGTGAAAGACAAATAGAGTTAAAATAAAGGAATTAGACAACAGAGTAATATATAACCAGGAGCATTCACTCAACATATATGTGGAAGAGGAAACAAAAGAACCAATAGAAAAAGACATCAGCGGAATCAAAATGAATGAAAAAGGAATTAACACTAAGTTTCAAGAATTGTATCACAATTAAAGCAAGGGAATTGGAAGACCTACATCATTAGTATTTTAGAATAATTCTAAGATTAACATTACAAGTTTTGAAGAGCATAGATCTGTGTGACAGTGTTAGTACAGGAAGAGTACTAGAGTTTCCCACTGGGTCGACTGGTTTATTGATGCTTGAACAGCTAAGTATACCATCGTCTACAGGATGAATTCACCCTGAAGATGATGATATACTTAGCTGTTCAAACGTCAGTGGTAAGTAATCATTTGACCTGGTGGGAAACACAAGAACTCTTCCTGCAATCTATCCACTGAGAAAACCTGAAAAACTTCAATGTTATTAAATATTAACTCAAAAAAAATGTTATTATTTTAGGTAATAACTATAATGAGAAAACTAAAAACACACAGCTTCCTGTAATTTTATTATTTAAGCAACTTTGGCCTTCGGTGGAGTTTTTCAAGAGGAGATCTTATGCTGATGCTATACTGAGCCCAACCTTCGAGGTCTTCCTTGTTATCACCTGCATTTAATAACCTGTTAATTCTAAATGGTGGCGTGAATTGTAGATCTTAAATAAATGTTTAACTGCAACCATGGGCTATATTTGTAATGAACTATTTACCACATTACAGTCATGCTGTGGTTATTCAATTTCAGAGAGTTTATATAATTGAGCCACCTTTCGCTCTTTTCTCCCAAGTTCCTTTGATTAAATCCTTAAAGTTATTGTTAATTATTGAGAGGAATTCACCTTTACTAAACATTCCATCCAGTATGAAAGATGCAGCACGTAAGTCACTATCACCAAATTCATAATGCTTGTACCATCCTTGTGGTATGAAATTTCTTCTCTCCTGGACTACAGCATGAAACCAAGCCAGAGTAAAAAGAGCTCTAGCTCGAAGCAAACCATTACTTCCTCTGCCAGGGCAAAGAAAGTTGGATCCCCAAGTTGTAAGGGTTCGCTGCATATTCTTCTTCACTCCTGGAGGAGACTAAAAGCAAAAAAGTCATCAACTTTCAAAACTCAAGTATGGAATAGCAAAGACATCAGAATACAGGTAAAATCAAAGATGAACTGACTTTTAGCACCAGAAATTATGAAGTGGGATTTTTATTTCAGTTGGTAGTTCTCTTGTGGAGTACATCAAAAGCCTTTCATAACAGGTAGGTTACCCATCATCATAAAAGTTGGAATTGTTTATAATTTAAGTAATTACCCAGGCCATATGCTAATAATTAATAGTATGGACTGAGTAATTCCTTCCTGTATATGTAATACCCATCATCATCATTTTGAGGCTTAATGATTACAAGGGTATACTGGAAGGAACTCAAGAAAAGAAAAACTTCAGCAACAAAACAAGAATGATCTTTAAGAGTAGATAATAGAATACATTACAAAGAAGGCATTAGAATTGGAAGAATAAATGAATTAAAGACATTACAGGCAGAAGTTTGCTGGGTGAGCAACACATCAATCCTCAAATGGATAGTATATAATGATGGTAGGTAATGATAAAGGAGGTTAAAGCAAAAAACTAAAGAGAGTATATTGAAACTCTTTAGAATGACACAGGACTGGGTGAGTATGAGATAAGAAAGGAAAAAAAGGAAAGTCAAAACTGAGGAGATGGGAAGTTTCATATTGAATCAGAGTAGGACTCCTTCAGTATACATACAAGCTGATTTGCCATGTGTGAGACTGAAAAAATCCTAATCAAATTCTTATGTTATAATCAACAAACCCAAGAAGATGGCTGCTTCTGAGTTCAAACAATCAATCTTGTTTACCATGCAGCATGCAACTCTGACGTCCTGTACCATTGAACCCAACATTGTTGTCCAGAGATATTATATAATATTATTTCAAACTGTCTCCATTGTTACCACTTCTCTTAATCTTGTTTCATCCAGTTGCTTGGCAAAAGGTATTCATCTTGCCAATCCCAAAGGTCCAGAAAAAATATGCTGATAGTTTTCTCGCCCTTACCTCAAAAGCAACTTTCAGAGAAGACCTTGCAAGTGTTTGGGAAAATTCTGGATGGGGTTCTGTGATCAGCCAAACCCTGAAATTCTCCATCTGCTTCTTTGATGAATAAAGAGTTCGCATCTCCCTCTCCAGAAATGGAAGAAATTCAGTAGCCAGGTGCAGATTTTTCAGGCAAATCCATTCGTCTGAGCTATGCGTTTCCCTTATCTGCTGGGCCAGGGCATTCCAACCAATGCTCCCCTGCTGTCCCAGTGCAACCTGCAAGTTGATGTTAATTCTTTATTATTGTAGAACTAAGTAATGAACAGACTTTCATTCCAATGGGAGAGGTACCTCCAGAACCCAATGTTATATATGTTGATATATCCAGAATCAACTGGTGTTTGAAGTGTTATACCAACAAATATTACCATAACTACCTCTAAGCAAAAATTTGAAAGCATCTTCACTAAAAAAATTCACTCTGAACAAAAGTTGACCAGAATCTTAAAGCAAGTTGAATATTGTTTAACAATGCATTATGACACATGAATCACCCTGTAATTTATGAGGAGTACATAAGCAGTTATACAATTGTAAATATGTAATAAAAAAGACAAAGTTCACATTTTTTAATTAAAAACTGACCATAGTTTCAACAGTGTGTGTCATTCCCATTGTGAGGCTGCTGAAACACACTATACAAGAGTCATGGTAAAACTGTAGTGTATTCTCTCAGGTACCATACCACAATGACATGCTGGGAAGTGAAGCTAAGGTATATATACTTACGGAGAGTGTTCTTCCCTATAGCACAGCAAGAAGAATATATTTAAAACAGGAAGACAAACAATTCCAAAAGAGGGTTGTCCTAGAGCTCCAATTCACTTCATTTTAAAGAAGTAAACATTATTACCACTAACAAAAAAGAATTTTAGAAAAGGACAAGAGCAACAAGACATACAATGTTGAAGAATTTCAACAGCTATGTTCAAAATTGCACCCTGCAGCCTAGTTAACCTTAAGAAATTCTAAATGTTAACGTTAAGCTAAATTTTATGTTTTTTTTCTTGTATGTTTGTTTTTCTATGTTTAAATCTTTTCATGTATTGCCTTATTGACGATGTCTATGTTGTCTGCAACCACTTAGATGAATAAAAATAACTATGACTAATGGAAATATTGAAAATTTAATTTTCACCATGGTAGTACATTGCTGTACAAATGTCTGATTTCTGTAGTGTACAAATGCTGTACAAATTTTTTAATATACCCCAAAGATACATGTCAATTGAGGTCCTCCCTATAGTCAAGACCCAACTCCATATGATTTTTTCGTAGTCTCCAATGTGAAGAAAGACCTGCATGCAAAGCATTTTTTCATCATCAGAAGCAGTGATAGGTGAACTGAACATATTTCAACCTGCCACTGATGCAATACTGAAATCAAAGCAATGAAACTTGTGCCACATACCATTAAACACTGAACTAAAAACATAACAAATAATTAGTTTTGGAAAATGAATTATGAAAATAAATAATTATAATAACTCTTTGCTGAAGAGCCCTTATACTTCCACAATGACCTTGGAATTCTAAGGGCAAACACTGAACATATAAATATGTCTTACCTTCTAGCATAAAAACTCTAAAAAATGGACTCCCTAGAGCCAATCACAATCAACAGGTAATTGTCTATAAAACAAATGATATGTCATATTACAATCTAACAAAATGACACTTACCTCGTGATAGTGACCTTCTCCAACCACATCTTGGGCTAGTGCTCTGAGCTCCTCTGATGGATCTGCACCAGGAGAAACAATGAATAATATTGGCTCTGAAGGTAGGGCTTCTCTTAGTAACCTTCGCAGGCTGATAGGTGGTGGAGAAAGATCATTTAGTCCTGTAAAAATATCAAAGATTTCTCACTGTTTGTACTACTGCTTCTATTAAAAACAAATACATATTTATGATATTATTCATCGCCCACTGGTCTTCAACTGTTGCCCAGTAAGAAAATGGCATCGAATGAATTGTATGCAGCAGAGAACATGGAGTGTGTATATTACAGTGATATAATTTTTCATAAGTAAATAGCTGAGGTCAAACCTTTCAAATACCAAATCCACATGAGAGTAAGCATGGAGGTTTTATCATATTTTTGAGAAAACTGCAGTGAATCACACTATATTTTGTTTCAATTTGGAATCAACTGTCATTATGTTTTGAAATTTTACTAAAATCAAAGATATGGGCATGTCAAAACAAAAACACCACCAATGAAAGGCCTAGCAATTAATACAGGGAAGGTGTGCACAAAATATAAAACAACCTGTGAAAACTGAAATTCTTAGATGCAAGATAAAAGACATAGATTTTTCTAAATAACTAACAAGAGTGATCATTCAGTCCCAAAAAGAAAAAAAGGCACATGGAAACTGGATGGCTCTAGCATTATACTTCGAGTAGACTGCAGGAACATATTTGACATGTTATAAATTGATTTCTAAATGATAAATCCTAATATTTTTTAATTCATCAAAAAGTCTTTTTCTGGTGTGAGTTCTAAATTTCGCCATTGCTTAAAATCAATGGTGTTAGGTGAGGTGGAACAGCATGTTAGACAAAAGAAAACTTCATACTGACCAGAAATATTTGTGGATAGTACAAAGTTTTCTTTTGTCTTCACCATCACTTGTCTTATGTGTCGATAAATCACCAACTAATTCAAATATTTTCAGTTCAAAAGTCCTCTGAATTAAACCATAACATAACTGGCAAAGTGAAATTTAATATACAAAGTATCTCAAATCAAAAATTAAATAACAATGCAACATATTTAAAATAATAGTTAAGTTGTATTCCATGTGGTTTTAAAGCAAAAAAGAGATGCCATACTGTACATACCAAGAGCATATTGTGAAAACTGGGTTATTGCAGTATGGAGCTGGTCTGGAAGTAAAGTTTGTGCAATAAGAACTTTCTGGAATGGTGTTAACTGGTTGATTTCATCACCTTTCTGATTCTTTTCCATGTTCAACAAGTTCAAGTTTGGCTTTGATGAATCTTTGTGCAAATTTAACTTGGCATACAAATTTGGTAATATAGCCTGAAAAGAATAAATAAGATTCCTTGTAAAAAAAAGTAGCTGTATGGTTTACATTCATTTGTTAAATCATATACATTTGAAAATCCTTTAATTTTTATTATCAATAAAAATTGCTTACAACTTATAAGAATAAAAAGGCAGCAATTATAAACAATGACATAATACTTTCTTTAAACTGTGGAAGGAAGAGAAGGGACAAGGAGAGAAAGGAGGAAAGGTAGTTGGGATTCAATGGGTTTGAAAGTATAGAGACTTAGTGAATGACAATAATATCAGTGGATTTTAAGTCACTAAAAAGTTTTTAAAAGACTTTTTCTAAGGTTTAAAGTTTAAGTGGGGTCTCTGTGGAAGGCAAGTATTGATAGTAATTGCCAATAAATGATTTGTTAACCTGAATAGTGTTTTCTGGGACTTTCAATGAGTAAGAGGGGTTGGAGGTAATATCACAATTTTTAGTGGAGTAATAATAATAATCTTCGTAAGAAATGAATAAAGCTCTATACTTTTCCATAAATTTAGAAAAGTGTAAAAGTAGCAGGTTTCAATGATTCATTATGGTTAGCCAACACTCGCAAAAAGTCTCTCCTGAGCAACTAAATAATAATTTCATATCCTTAGAGATCATATCATAATAATTGATATAAGACATGTCAATAAGTATAAATCAATCTTCACAAAATTAAGAAGGACAGCAAACAATTGGGCATACAAGGCACAGGAATAAAAGCACAATAATGGAATCACAATTCATCACGTAACAGAATAAAATAACTTGCTATGGAAAAAATTCTGTAAACTTGATTTACAAACCATGTCTAATTTTGTACATTTTTTCTCACAGTTATAGTGGTGTAGTAAACTATCCTTTCGAGAAGGCTAGTCAGAGCATTATACCAGAGAACATTAGGACTAATAAACTGGAGAGGGGTAGAAATGGAGAGAGAGAGAGGTACGGTGGGGCCTGCTTTGAATTATGGTTGATAACAAGGCATAGAATTTTAGAATTTAGAATTTAATTTATTTTCGAGAACCTAGTCCCATGGACTATAGGTTCATACAGGTTTTGACAA
>WURS02429868.1:0-15930 GCA_011762765.2 Rhinocypha anisoptera | reverse complement strand
GTGAGGCACTCCAAGAAGACTCGTGAAAACTTTGGGGTTTGAAGAAAAACTGCACATTCTCGAAGGCACTGGGTGCAGGACAAAGATTGCTCACCATCCGATGTCGAAAACATGTCCGGGGGAGGGAGCGATATTAACAAAATACGGATATGCACGTAGCAGAGGCAAGAAACGTGAACTTTGTGTTATTTTATATGAGCAAATTTTATGGGAAATATTATTATTGTTATTAAAAATAATGTGATAACTAATGAGTTTATTTATGTTGTTGTTTCAGTGTGAAGGAGTCAAAACCTCCCGATTCAGGCTCTCTCTTTGACGGTTTGGACAAAGGTGATGACATCTTTGCTCCCAAGAATACCAAAGCGAGCCAGCATCCAAAGAATATAACCACCAGCAGTGGGGAGGATTTATTCGATGGCAGCTTATTTGCCCCCAAGAAGCTTCCTGCTGTCTCAACGAAAGCCGAAGACAAAAAGAGAAAAACTGACAAGAAAATACCCATAAGAGATACTGATAACACCAAAAATTTATTTGGTGATTTTGCTTCGGATGATGATGATGACATTTTCTCCAGCTCAAACTCCCTGGGATCACGATCCTCAGTGCCCAAACCACCACCATTCAACAAAGGGAAGAAGGCACGTGCCGATTCGTCCAATGATGCCCTCTTCGATGATGCAACCGAGAAGACTAAAGAGTTGTTTCCAGAATCACCTGGGAAAAACATACTATCCGAAAAAGAAGTGGAGGATGATTTATTTTCTGGTTTTACCAAGAAGGAGGAAGCGAAAAGTGCGAGGGTCAAGAAGAAAGAATCATCCATTCCAATCAAGACTGAATTTCAAGTTCCTTTAAGTGATGAACACAATGGCGATGTATTAGAAGATGAGATGAACCAAGTGAACAACACTGATGATACATCCAGAAATCTATTTGGTGACGTATTAAGTTCCGAAAAGAATAATTCCAAACCCTCGAGGATTATCGAAGCATCTCGGGAATCGAAAGAAAAACTCTCTGCTCGCATCAGGAAAAATAAAAATGAACCAAATGACATTTTTTCAGGTTCCGATGGCAAATTAAGCTCTACCATTGATGAGGCTAATGTACCAAGCATTGACGCTTTGTCTGGAATGATTGGAGAGGAAAGCAAAGCATCCGAAGCCAAACCATACAGGAAATCAGTGAAGGGGTCAAAATTGGAAAACCTCTTTGATGATTTTGATAGTGAGGATTTTGATAACAACTTCTTTAGCAGTAAAAAGCACGACAGTGGTTTGGTTGTTGACCCTCCGCCACCACTTTTCGAAGCAAATTTGTCTACTGCAAATAAAACGAATGGCAATGACCTATTTTCAGGGTTTGACAACGAAGATGATGACCAGAAATTTTCCACGCCCAAAGGAGGAAAAATCAAGGCCGACTCTCTGTACATCGACGATCCCCTCGGCCACGAAGATGACCTGTTTACGAGCCTAAACCCACCAGCTGCGCAGAAGATGCCAATGCCTTCACCGTTCAACGACGAGCCTCCGGTCTTCTCTTTTGATTCCGGGAGGAAGAAGTCTGAACCGAGCCCCAGCAAGGGAGACGTCCAGAGTGCCAGCAGAGGAGGCACTACTGTGGGCGGCGGCAGGAACCAGTCCGTACCGATCGCCGACGACGGTGTACCGCAGGCGATGGCCGGAGGCAGCAGTGTCACCCGAAAGTCTCCCCCCAAAACATTGAACTTGGAGAAGGTGATCCCGTCCCCCAGACGACCAGAGAGCGGGGTCGTGGACGTGGGAGATGATGACCCCCTCGTTTCGAACGACGCAGAGGACGAGAGGATCGTCCAGGCGTGGATGAAGGGTCACCCACCGCCCCTCAGGGACTCCAAGGTGGAGACGGCCACGGAGGACGAAGTCACTCCGGGCTACACCCCCATCCAATCGTTTGACGACTATGGACCACCATCCACTAATGACAGCCTGGAATCTTCCTACTTTGCAGACATACCTTCAGCATCCTTGCTTCGTAGTCACGGGAAGGTAAGTTTATTCTTTAGCTGATTGTTTCACATTTACTTATACTTACATGAATATAGAGGAGAATCTTTATTCCTTAATCTGTGCAACATAAGGAAGAAAGAGCACATGACCAATGACCACCTCTTCCCACCATTCCACTCCCCCCTCCTCCTGGATGTGTCCCACAATTACTCCCGAACCATAAAAAAACCCACGAATGCCTCCCCTCCCTCACCCACCACCTTTCCACCCCCCTCCACCTACCCCAGAGCGATAAGTGACCACTACTTGACTCGTTCCTCTCACCCCCACCTATCCTTACCTTCTCACCTCTCGTCCCTACCTTACACCATCCCCTCCCCCCATCCTTTTTGCTACCTGTCCAATCCAACACCACCACCCTGGATTCCCCTCATCACGGCTGAACAAATAAATTACTGTCAATTTTATTGTACCTTATTCCTAATTTCTATTTCCCTGATGATGCTTATGTATTAGCGAAACTAGTCGTAATAAGTTATATATACTGTGAAACTGCCTCAAGTACTTACTCTATCCCCTCCCCTCATTATGAGGGTAAGCATAGAGTGGAGATGCGATTCCAGAGAAGCATGGCACAAGTGTAATGGGTGGAAAGGAAGAGGTTTTTGGCATTGTGGGGTGGGCAAGGAAGTTATGAGGAGGGATGTCAAGACAAGAAGGAATGTGGAAGAAAGTATTAGGAGATAGAATGTTGGGAAAGTGAAGCATAGGTGGAAAGAGGATGAGTATTTTGGCATGGGAGGAAAGGGAGGAAGAAAGTACACACGTGGTTCCTGGTGCTGAGTATTGCTATCAATTATAATATTTAACTCTCCAGTATACATTCATGTAATTTACAAATGAGTTTCAGGACACTGGATGTCAGACACCCAGCATATTTTTTGTTTTACTTTCCAAGGATGTAACTGAAATTTTTATTTCTTTTTTATCTTTCTTGTAGATAAATTTTAAATAAGGTTTTTCTAGCTACTGGTACTCTGTTGTTTTTAAAAATTGTATATATAATCTTGGGTTTTCCATATGCTTCCCTTGTCTTATATATCCCAGAAAGTTAATGTGCCCAAAGGTGTGTCTTATTTGTGTCCATGAATATTAACTCCTGTGTGGTATAAACACCTTAGTCTTAGAGTAAAAATAACAAGCATTTTCATTCTTTATATTTGTGACCGATAAAATTACCTTAGGTGGCTATCAACCTGGTGTAATTCTATACTGAAACAAAATTAGGTTGTAACGTTCATGTATTTCAACAGAATAACAGAAAACAGTACGAGTTTTGATGATAATCGTCACCATCTGGTCGTGAATTATATTTTCCTGTAAAATTTGTAAAAGTTATGACCTTTATTTTGTTTCATTTGTTACAAATGCTGGGATGTTAGATCAGGAAGATGGCATCACCTAAGAGAGGATGTACACAGCTTAATACTGAAATTATTACTGCTGCAAAAGATCTGAGGAAAATAAGGCAGCATATCCATTTGTAAATTTTTACAATTGATACTATTTCACAGGTTTATTTACAAAAATGTAACCGATTCACCTTCAATGAGGCATCGTCTAGTCAAGTGAAGGTGAGACAGGTCACATTTTTGTAAATAAACCCATGGAATAGTACCAGCTTGTAATGATTTCAAAATGGATACCCAATACTTCCACGAAATCACATTTGAAGCTATTATGGCAATTATTCTACCCACCATGCATCCAACCCCATCTATATTATTCCCCTCCCTCCCCATTCCATGTCCAGGAGAGGGCCAGGATCCAGGGTCACAGAAGACCTCCTTCGCGAAAGGTCAGGAAAGGGTCGGCGTCAAGCGTGGATCCCCCGTCGTCGACCAAGGCGGATGAGGCAAAACACGAGCCGCCACCACTCTGCACCAGTGCCCTCCCATCCAGGGACTCGACGGAGGAGGACAGGGGTTCGCAGGGGACGGTGGAGGAGTGGAGCACCCCCGAGGCGGCCCTGGCGTCTCCTCCCGCCCGTGCCTCCTCCCCTCCCCCCCAGAGCAACCCCCTCTCCCCATCCACGGATGAGGAGCAGGACTTCTTCGACGTCCTCCCCATCGGTCACTTCCCTCCACCCCCCATGGACCTCCCTCCCCCCAATTCCTCCCATGCAGTGCCCCCCTTTCCCGCGGACCCCGCCCCCCTCGACGACATCTGGGACAAGGACGACGGTGCCCTCTTTGAAGATGCCGAAGCAATGGAGCAGGGTGGTGGTGGTGGGGGGGGACTCTGGGGGTCGTTTGAGCCCCCTGCCGACGTGGGTGACAACGACGATTGGACTCCCTCGAAGGAATTACCGAGCAAGACCGGTAACAAGAGTGGAAGCAGGATCTTGAAACCAAAGTCGTCGGGGGAAGGGAGTGCAGGAGGGAAGAAGGGCGACGACTTGTTCTCCGAGGCAGGTGAGGGCTCGATTGCCAGTGGCACCAAATCCAAGACCGAGGAGGACAGCAGCAGCGTGCACAAGAGAGCGAAGAAGGGTCGGCAGGGGAAAGCGGAATCGGGGAAGTTGGACGGGGATTTGTGGGGGGGCGGTGGGTTTGGTTCGGGGCTCCGAGATGACATTTTTGCCGGAGGCGTGGATTCGGTGGTGGGAAGTGGCGACGTCGATGACCTCTTCGAGGGACGGGGGGATCTGTTTGGTCCCAGCAGGGTGTCCGCTCCTGCTGCCGGCGCCAAAGAGGCGACTAAGAAGGCGTCGGTGGGCAACATTGATGACAGGAGCAGCATGGGTAAATCGCTGTCGAAATTGAATTCAAAATCCAAAACACCAGTGTCGCTCTTTGATGACGATGATGACACCGAAGATCTCTTCTCGCCGCATTCCACTCAGTCAGGTGAGTGAGTTACGCAAAGTTTGTTGAGAATAAAAATTTGGCAAATTGTAATAGATGTAGTCCATTAAGGTGCTTCAATGACCAAAGATATTATACACCTGATAAGACATGGAATACTAAACAATAATTCCAATATCATCATCATCCTCTAAAGGCAGAGCCTTGTAGTTGCAGCCATCTTTCTCTCTCTCTCTCTCTCTCTCCATTGCGATTTTTTTCAAGTCCTTATGTGCTGTTACTCCAATAGTACTTTTTATTTGTCATCCAGGAACTTCTTTCTTGGCATTCTATTTTTTCCTAGTACTTTTCCCTCCATTATATTTTTCAGGAAGTTGTTATGCCTCAGAACACGTCAATAAATTTAGTTTTCCTTTCTCCATCTCCAGGAGTTTTCTCCATTCTCTAACTCCAATACCACATGACTTGACTTAAATTCACTTGACTTCCTTTAAAAATATCTATCTTTGTTCTTCATAAAAATGAATAGTTTTGGATAATCTCAAAATTGAGAAGTTAGTTTTCCCTCTTTAAGAAATCACATGGTATTGCTATCATTCTTTAAAATACTGCCAAGTTCTCCAGAGACGTTATATACATATGACTCTTATTATATTTTGATACTTGGTGCATTCTACCAGGAGGTGCCTTGTCGTAAAGCAAGAATTGCTCTCCAAATGCATAGGTGGTTCTTTGTCTTGTGTGAATAGGTAGGAATGGGTCAGTGCACTATGACCGATCCTTACCCTAGTCAGAATCACTTTACCCTGCCGATGACACCCGAGAAGTGACTCCCGAGATAGTCCTCTCTTTCGCATTCCAAGTTTATTGTTTATGGTTTATAACCATGATCAGAGCTTTTGGTTAATTATTGGTATATTATCTTGAACTGGAACAAGATTCAATGCAATATATTCCTTGCATAGGTATGGGGCAAATTCTTGTGCAGCAATGAATTAAATGAAAAAGCTTACAGAGGTGATGCACCAATGGGAAAAGATTTGAATTTCCATCTCTTACTGTGAATCTGTTAGATTAAATGGCTTGCCATAAATTTAAAAAAATATTCTATGAAGATTATTAAATAATTTGTGTATTACTGTTCTGTTTAGGTATTATTTTTGTCATTGTTTTAATAATGCTACTCCACACTCACTCAGCTGAAGATAATGCTGTTTGGCTTGTGTTTAGTAGACACTATATTACAGAATGAATTACATTAAAGCAAAGGGGCATCACTGTACAAGAATGTGAACTGTCGAATTACAGTGAATAAAATATCTTCCAGTCAAAGAATTTGAGAGCATCTCAAAAATTAGTTGAGGAGTCAAAGCTCAAGTTACTATTGTCCTTGGTTATGTGTGCCTTATTTACCCAGTAACAAAGAATTCCCCCTTTTAATTCATTGTAAAACTCTATAACTGAAAAAAGCATAGCATTTATTGGAAAAGTCATTGGTTTGGAAAAATAGGAACCTTGTAGTTCAATCATCTAATCAATTCCACATTTGGAGTACACAATATTCCTGGAGGCCTGGTATGTAGTACCTCACTATAATATCTTGAATCACAGTTTTTAATATCCTGTATTTTATTTTTCAGCTTCTAAAAAAGGATCAACACCAACTAGAAAGACTAACAGTGCTAGATCTGTAGTTACTGAGCAAACCACCAAATCATCCCTTTTGAAAGTTGCTGCAGATGATACCATTTTCGAGGACCCTCTAATGGTCTTGAAAAGGAAAGAATGATGTTGCATTCATTATTTTTTATTGAGTGTTTTTTTCCAACAATTTATGTTGTATAAATATATTTCTCTTTGTGATATTTAAAGCCATGTCCTCGACATTTCCATCGAATCTTTGTTTTGAAATAGTTCTTGATCAGAGAAATATTGCATTGTATGTATTATTTGTCATATTTTTTGTTAATATATATTTCATATGTGATAATGTTCATTGTCATTCATTAAAAAAAAATATTATTATAGATTTAAACTGTTATGTACATATTGTTATTTCATGTTCAAGATTGTAATTTTACTGATATGCAAAGTATTGTTATTGATCATTGTTTGTTGTGAATTTGATACTCTATGTAATGTGTACTCACATACAAATGTGAATAAGATTCCACAACACCAAAATATTTTTCATTTGTTTCAGCCATTCTTTTGAAAAAATGTAGCAATCATGCATGTTTTCCAGTCCTAATTATTTACTCATTAATTAGTAATTAATACTCATTTATTAAGAATTAAAAAATAAAATTGATTAAATTAATTGAAACTTTATGACCAATAGAAGAAACATTCCAAAAGAAATTCTCAATTATTGAATTTGTCAGATTTTTAACTTTGTCTCAGGAATGGTTGCTGTAGAAGCATTCTTAGAAGGTAATATTTAGTTTATTAGCTATATACTGCATAAGTATCCCAGTTGGGATTTGCATCAAGAAATATCCCCAAAAAGTTAGTATAGTGTGTTTTTTTGACTGACTGCTCCTTGTATCTCCATAAAAGACTAAGGTTGAGGCTTAGATGAAAATGCATCAATTGCAATTTATCAGGATTAAGACTACATATGTTGCCATCATCTCTGAACCAGTCAGTCACCTGATGTAGGGCAAGCTTGTTACATACATATTTACAATCATGGTGACCAGTGGTTTATGAGGCAATAGAATGTTATGAGTTGTCAGCATACTACTACATAAATGATATCCATGTTTGGAATAGAAGAATATCGTACTGTTCAACACTAATACAGTGGAAAAGTTTGATAGTCTTTCATTCCAACTATGAACATACTAAGGTGAATGACTGAAAGATTTTGAATAATTCCCTGGGCCTTTTCCTGAATAATTCCATGAGCTGGAAATATTTTACTTATTTTCAATGATTTAGAAAAAATACTGGGAGTCATGTTGAAAGTGATTAACTATCCTGGTGACCAACAGCATAGACAGAGGTTGCAAGAAATTGATTAAGTCGTACAGACATACTAATCAAAGTTCTCAGTATTATATGTATAATAAAGCTTTTATTTTGTTTCAATGCTGCATTTCCCTTAGTTTTAACTATGTCAACAGTAAGATATCCTAAAAAGCCGTGAATTACTGAAACTATGCCTCACGTTGTTTCATTCAAATTTCTTGGCATACACTTAAATTCTCTTCTTAACTGGGATTTTCATATGGGACAGCCTCTTAAATGACTCATTTCACTACTGAGTATTATTATTAGAACTCTTTGTAAAAGTGATAGTATTTCTGTTTATAGAGTGCATAGACAGCTGTAATCATTTAGCACTCCTCATATAGAAAAACCCATCTCAACAAACACCATCAACCTTTGGGTTACCCGGCAAGCACACTACCTGCAGACTAACATGGCCGATAGGACACTTCATTCTACTGTTTATAACAATGTTCTTCATTCTATTGTCTTTTTTAAACTTTCTTATTGTACCCGATATGCTCTTCTGGGGTTCATCCCCTCAAGCTATCTGCATATTTTAATTGCAGAAGAAAAGTTTATATCTGATATACTGTGGGTATATGGCCCCAATTCAGTGTGATGCCTCTTTCATACATTTATATTTTCTCTACCATTATACATAGGTATCTCTAGAAAGGAATTTATCAGTCTTCTCGACAAATTCAGATGTACACATTTATAGTTCATGAAATGTAAACAACAAATCTGTTTTTTATATTTTCGCAAACTGTACCTGTCTTAAGACAGGCCTTATTTTATATAACAATCTTTGAAAAATTATGACATAACTTTTAAATGCAAGTCAAATTCCTTTTTGCTTTAGTGTGTTGTTCCACATTAATGAATATCTGTCCTTATAGTAGGTATGTAGTTTATCTTTAACCATAAACCCAGCTGTCTGCTACCTCATCAGAAACAAAAGGCATACAGTTAACCCTGAGGTCTTGCTGTCCATATATTACAGTGATTCTTATTCCATTTACAAAAGAGGGCTATTTGGACATTAGCCAATGCTCCCTGTAATTCACCCAGTCATCCTCTGTATATGAACTTCTATCCTGGAATTATTATAGCTGGATATTATTACCGGTTTCTGTATATTTTAGCTTATCTAATGTAGTTTCTTTACTAAACGCAAAAAAGGTCCTTTTCAACACCGTTTGTCTAGGAATTCATATGGAAGAGCGGCGGCTCGATTATGTAACTGTGATAAGGGTGAGAGTGTCGACGTTACCATGGAAACGTCAGAGGAATGATGGGGAGTGAGAAGAAGCGATTATGTAAATGTGAGAGCAGTTTTTCTCACCTCCTCGCCGTCATAGCGTACGGCGCTGGTTTTAGGTGGTGAGCAAGGCCGGGTACATGTACATATACACGACCTTGGTGGTGAGAAGAGACTTTCGGAAAAACGTATTAATATATAAATGTATTAATAACTGCGAATCATATTTTATTTACGGAAATAGCTTTAAGTGTAAAAGTCGAAAGATATAACACCCGAATATACTTATACAATATTATATTTTTTGTTGATGAAATATATTTATAAATACCTAAAAATGTATTTGTTTATTGTATGTTGGAAATTAAAGGACTTAAAAATCCACTAAAAAGGTGCCATCATTAAATTCGAAGTAAAATACTTTATTATTTTCGATAGTATTTGAAGGCGGGAAAAATTGTACGCTATCGTCACTTTTTGGACGCCGTGAAACGCTGACATTTTTCTACAACCTTCGACTGCCTATTTCATTCTCTGATATCTCTCCCGGTTTTGATTTAGCTCTCTTGGACATTCCCTAGTTGGTTTTTACATAAACATCTGCACCGTCCGGTTTCATCTCTCTCCCGGCTCTACGACACTGCACCTCTTGGATTTCTCTCTCGGTCTATTGTTTCGCGGTTGATTTTACAATCACCGATTTACAATGAAAGCTGTGTTCTTCCTCCCACTGTTTGGTGAATACTTAAGTAACTTCAGCTGCCAGTCACTGGCCCGACTCACTCTAGCTTTCTTTCTAAAAGTATTATAACCTTTTATTAATTAATAATAAATAGTATTCCATCAGTCATTGAATAAAAGGCAATGCCTTCTCTCAAACATGGAGAAACTTATTTAGATAATTACTTGTTCAATCATCGCCGTATTGTTATTGAAATCATTCCTTGTCAACAAAAATGTACAAATAAGGCATTGACCAATGTTATAAATAGCCAATAACTTCAGTTTTTCTTAATTTTAACTTCACTCACCCCTCTACAACATGTTTGTTGCTATCTCAGAGGCAAGTTGCAACATCCTGTACATGGCATAAAGACAGCTATAAATTCAGAACAAAATTCTCTGAATGGATATGAAACAATCACATATGATTTGTCATGTAAAATTAAAGGTAAACAAATATTCACACTAGCATACTACTAATTCGTGTATCATTTAAGAATGTGAGTATTAGTGAAAGAATAATGATATTATTACTATCAAAATTAAAATTACTTATTCAGCATTTACCATTACGAATTTAGTCGTGATTGCGCCTTTGATCGTAATTTTTTTGAGATTATATAAGGGACATTTGGTTCATCTTCGTTACCAACATGCGGAGTGATGCGGAGACATGGGAAACAAATTCCCAATCACAACAGAACCAGTGACGTATAACACGTATGATTACTTCCGTCATGAGCTCTTTGACGTATGATTACATAATCACTCGAAAACGCTAGCCGTCATCAGTTTACATTTCAGTGATTACGCATCAGCCGTCAAAAAAGGCTGTGGCGGTGACATGTACATAATGGAGCCGGTTTCAAAAGTGTTTTAAACATCGTACATCAGTCCATACTCTTGTAATTCAACCTGTATGTCAGTTTTAGACGTTGATCTTATATATACATATATAAGTGAAGACAGCAAGACATTAACTTGATAGAGAATCCCACAGCATCTAGAAAGATGTTTTGAGGTTACCTCAAAGCATGTAAAACTACTTAACAGTCACAGGTAGACTTTCTAGTTATATGAATGAGAAATATGGAGTTTGGTTATCAGGTTATCCTTATATTATATGTTAATTATAAACTAATTTGCATAAAAAATTTTAATTGTAATTAATTCCTTTCTTACTTTGTTCTCATTTCGTTTTTATGTTATTTTTCGTGGTTACCATGTACAATGTAGCCTCTCCTATTTTCTGACACATTAAAAACAATAATACGAATTAACTATTGTTCTTGGACGCAAATGAGTCTATTCATTTTTATTCTTGTGTCCCACGACTTTTTCTGCAGTACGACGATAATACGATGCTTATTTTCTACAATCCTTCATAAATGTTTTGATAAACATTTTTGTGCGTGGCGGCCATGTTAGGGGCCAAAGGTAACCTGTAACCTCAAACCCAAACCTCTCTCTTCACAATGAAAGACGTGCTGCGGCGGTCTTCTCTATGTGTAAATAAATAAGAGCACTTCGATTTAGCACTTCTGACATAATTTCATGAAATTGAATTCATGGGGGAAACCATGTGGCCTTTCCATGGAGTACAAACGTGACCATGACAAAGGTGCGCAATTTGATTCTCATTATTATATGATACGAGGGAAATTTGGGTGTATTGTCCATAGTGGTCGATGCACGGTCTATAAACCATGGTATAGACAGTGATTGTCAAGTTACTTTATTAATTTGTAACATGAGAGGAAACGAGGAATGTTTGTACATCCAAGTTTATGATCATTAAGCTTCGATGAAAGACAATGGAGAATCTCATATTTAATGACTACAACCGTGAAGCGTTTGGGTTGTTTAGTCCAGTGTGTTCACTACTGATAAAGCACCCCACGGAGGAGACCGCTTTAAAACTCAAATCGTTAATTGAAGACTTTCCGTCGGAGACGTTGCAACTATACCAAAGATATATTCTCCTGCCTCTCTGCATTTCCTTAAATAGGAAAAGGAATAAGAGGTATGCAATGGTTATGGCAATTGTGTTACTGTAAATTTGTAATACATTTTATTTTTTGTGATTCACTTCTATTCTACCTCTTTCGACACAGATTTGCTGTAAATTTTCGCATCGTTGATTGCATGTCGATTATCCTACGCAATACGAAATCATTGGAACTTGAAATATTTATGAGAGTTTATTCGGCATTGTTTGGTTCGGTCGATAATCCTTCACATCTGGATTTAGGTATATTTGTTTTTAATTATGTAAATTTTTTATAAATATGCGATTTAAGTTTTAAACTTAAATCTGCTATTATATCTAAATGGAAAATCTGGAGATGATTATTAGGTTGTATCTTGTATTTTCAGACCCTAGTGTCCCTGAAGAATATAAGCTCAATGTATTAAAATGTGTGGTGTTGCTATTATCAAATGCTTCCCCAGAAATTATTACAGCTTTTTACTCAGAAAATAATTTTCCCCCACTTAGCCATGGGGTTTACTTCTGCCTAGCAGTGGCACAACAGGAAGCATACATTGACCTAAGGTTAGCAATTAAAAAATGTGTGAACTAGTGTAAGTATTGTGAACCTTTTAATATAACTTTAATTTATTTCAGGGTGACTGCTTTAGATTGCTTCATGCATCTATGTCAAGTTCATGGTTGGAAACGTTCGAGTGAATTAGATAAAAACGGCTTAATCGACCGCTTTGTGATGGTCTGTTTTCCGGGAGTAATCGTGCGCTTGACAACAATAATTTTTGAAGGCGAGAGACAAAATCACAAGATTACAAAGGTATTAAAGATTTGTGGTCAGTCTGTTTGACTTTATGGTTTAAGAGACACATTCGGTTAATAAAATTACTAATCTCTCTTCGATTTCAGACAGCTATTAGAGCATGGGGTCTTATTACAGCTCGAGTAATGGGAGGTTGTTTCACATCAGGAAAAGAAATTGCAGAAAATGATAGCTGGGCGACTAGTAAAAATGATTGGCTTTTTTTAATTGAGAAACAGAAGCAATACCATGGTGAAGAAACAAGGGAGAATATATTGAGTACCCTCAAGGAGAAAATAGGTACAAAGGAGTGGTATTCTCAAACAAGCAAGAATTTAAAACCCATTATTAATGATATATGCTTAATGCATTTCTCCAATTGGAATGTTCGCTTGGAGTTAGTGTCTGCTGCCGAGGCCCTTCTTACCTGCTCCAGGTACAGCATATGCCTACTCCTTTGTAATATAGGAGGCTTTCCTTTGGGAGGGATAAAGAATAATGGTGGTTTGTTATTGCCTATTTATACAGGCTAATATCATGTGGGGGTTGTCCAATGTTCCCAGTGCCTCTAGCTGTTTCATAATAATTACCTACCTACTTAAAACTAACTAATCTTTACCCCTATTACAATATCAAGATCAGATTAGACAAACTCTTCATAAGGGAAGTGTAAACTTGATATATTTTAATAACAATACCATATTAATTGGTGAAATAGTTGAGTACTGTTCCTTGTGTACATAAACACATTAGGAACATTGTGTTAGACTAACACAATTATTTATTTATAACTACTGAAAATTATGCACAAGATAAATAGACTTTGCAATTCCACCAAATTGCAAAGCTAATTTGCACCTAATAATGTCCACTAAGTGAACAAAACTAGTCACACAATAAAGCTTTTATTTTTGAAATTGCAAATTTATTTATCCTGTGCATCATGAAGGAGTTCCACATAGTAGAGCCAAAGATGACATCTTATACAGAAAATGAATTTGGTATCTCCAGGTCACCTAAAGCAATCAATAAATTAAAATGTAATGTCATTATAGTACAAAAATTAATCATGAGAGCCCAGGGGGTAGAATGCTTGGCTCCAGAAAAGGAGACCTGGGTTCAAGTCCCAGTGACACCTCTGGGTTGTTGTTATCTAAATTAACCAGCTCCAGAATATGAATGAAAAGATGTTGTGATAGCCCTAGAACCAAATCATGTTCTTTAGTTACAATAGTTTTAATAATCAAGTCAGGCTCTTAGTTAATTTTACCAGTCAGAAATAGAATCTTCATTGACCAGGAAAACTTAAATGATGTAATGGTCTTCTTAAATAAAGCATAGGAAAAATTCATTTTTCATGACAAAAGTCACCCTCAACCTCCAAAGAAGAGCATACTTCCTGCAAATGTTTCCATCTTTGACCAAACATTCACTTAAGATTTAAATTTCTTCATAAAGCCTTTGTGATCCAAGATTGGTTTTTGTATTTAGATTGCCACTAAGTGATTTATGAGGCTTTAGAAAACTAGCATTGGCATTTCACCATACTAAAATCATTTTAGGCAAATCATACAGTGTTACTAATAGAATGGATGAAATATGAATATGACTCAAATGTATTTAGATAAAGTTGCCATTACTACCTTGATTTCTCAGTCCACAGGCAAGGTTATTGTGCTTGAGTGCAGTACCTCATCTATTAATTTTTTAATGAACAATAAAATCTCCATAATCCAAACCCTCATAATTTGAATTTTTTGGTCTCATCCAGCTACCATATGTGCATTTCTTTAATTTGAAGTTTCCATTTTTTAATTTTATCCCCTTCCCCTTGGCACTTTAAATTGTGGAGGTCTTACTGGTTTGTGAACCTTGGACTGCATGCTATTGCCTTGGGCTTTTCATTTGTATATGGTTCAGAATTGAATTTCTTGTAATTTTTTTGTTGCTTATTTAATTTTTTCTGCAGAAATATGAAGGAATGCATGCCTTCACTAGTGGGAGTGCTTCTATATTTGTCAGAAGATGAGAATGAAACTGTATCTGAGAATAGCAAGAAGGCACTTGATAAGTTTGCAAGACAATTTGAGGAAGGCCACTCCCATACATTAATTGAAGCGTTAGAGGATCATATCCTGAATGTAGCTCGAAAGCTCTCTTTTTCAACTTACGGTAAAATTTTGTCTTGGTGCCTTTACCTTTCAGTTGTGTATTTTGTTCTTATATTCATTATTGTAATGTACTTACAGGAGAGGAAAATCTTAAGACAAGCCTAAATTTGGTGTGTGGATACCTGAGATTGCTGGGAAAGCATGCCCATAAAATAATTAGATCCCCTGTACACTTCAGTGCACTGCTTTCAGCTCTCTTCAAGACTATATCATTGGATTACCTGGCTGTCTCACCCATTGAGAACTGGAGTTTAGGTATGATTCACTGGTTCGAAATTTGCAAATTCCAGCAGTAATTCTTGGAAAGTGGTGAAAAATTGTAAATGATATTGGAAGAAACATGATAGGATGAACTAATATGTATCATGTTATATTCCTTTTCAAATGACTTGGCGTGTGGTGACAATTTGGACATTTTTATCAGCTCCTGCTTACCTCTACTACGTTAATGAGCTAGTTAAAATGATATGTTTTACACAAGTGGTTCAGTAATTACCTTAATGTGAGGATATAATTGTTAGTGACATAATATACAGATAGTACAAAAGGACAATGTATTGTGAATAATACAATTTAATATTGTTTAAGTCCATCAGAATCCAATGCACAACATAGCACTTTTTGTAATGGCCAAGCTAAGTTGGAATCATCTTCCTTTTACTCTCCACCTCCTCATCTTCTCTTCTTTGAAATCATCCTCAGTATTACTATCATTGAGTTGCACAATGATGGATTCGGAATGATACCCCTAGCAACCTCCTTTTTAAAGTCTTTACCCTGCAGCTTTTCAGCATGCCACATGGCTGTTTCCATGCAGAACATGTGGCAACACAGCCAGCAGAGAGCAGATGTTTAACCCTTTCGCGCCAGGACAATTCTCTGAGAAATGGTCACCATATGACTGAGCTCTCCAAAATATCTTATGCAACTGGGTACGGAGCATCTTGGTTTCGTTTTGGTTTACAGGTATAGGAATTTACCCTGACCCATCTCCGTAGGAGGCCTGACCCTTTCCTCTGCGACCCTCCGCCCCTTTGGCTTTCCCGTCTCAGCTTGAGTCCGTGGTCAGTTATATTTTATTCCAGTGTTTATGCTAAAAACATAAATTTTGTATTATTAAATAATTTGTGT
>WURS02429867.1:0-34899 GCA_011762765.2 Rhinocypha anisoptera | reverse complement strand
GTAGTAACATCGAAACCTGGTAGAAATAAACCTATATTTTTGTGGAAAATTGCACTAATTTACTCAACATGTTAAATCCCACCACACCACGCCTGAAACTTCGATCTTTGTGTTTTCATTCAGTGAAAATGCAGTGTTTTTCCTTCCATTCTGCTGGGTTGATCTTGGCATCATTTTGTGGATATGGTTCATATTGAGGAGAGAGACTTCATTTTTCTACATAATAAACTTTATTTTCATTACCCCGGATTTCGACTTATCCAGTCATCTTCAGGTGCGCTCTCCTGTATTTTACACCTGAAGATGACTGGACAAATCAAAACCCTGGATTGTGAAAATAAAGTTTTTTTATGTGGAAAAACAAAGTCCCCCTCCTCAACAGAATTAGTATGTACATTATGATGATGAAAGCATAATTAATACTACTAATTTTTATAATTTCAGGAACAAAAATCAGCAGAAACTGTGGAAAGATGCCAGTCGTAGACTGTAAGAATGCCAACAAGATAAGATACTGCTACTGCATAGGAGATCTCTGCAACGGAGTACACGGTCAATCAGGAATGACTGGGGATATTGAAAACTCTGATGATGAAGATCTAGGAGATGGGAGTGGAAATGGAGGAGGCAGTGAAGGCTCAGGAGGACTCTCTGGCTTGAGGCCACCAATTAATGATGATGGCTTCTTCCCCTCAATCACATCAGCTACAACCTTTAGGCCGTTTACTAAATCTGGAAGCTCTGCCAATAATTTCGTGACTGCTCACATGGGCATAATTGTCTTCTATATTCTTTTGATTTCCTTTTGGCTGTAGGTTTTACATAAATACTTGCATCATGAAGGAAGGTGGGACAACAATATTTGGGTAGGGTAAGAGAAGATGAAGCAAACTGCATGAGACTGGAACATCAAAATGAGTAAAAGGAAGCAAGGTAATGGTGGGGCTCTTTGGCAGAAGATGAATGAAAAGATAGACATTCCTCTCTTTAGACACTAATTTCCTCTAAGCAGAGCATAGATAGGCCCATGACTCAAATGTTTTTAAATAGATGTTTAGCTCAATAAAGCATGTGCAAGGAGTTCCTATTTCACATGCATAACAATGATTTCATTGTATATAAATATTTTAACAAAAATACTCCATAAATAATAAGGTTTCTAAGTGTCACCAAGAAATTGCTGAATGATATGAATGGATTTGTGTAATATGTACAAAAGAACTAAATTAAAACTATGTAAAAAATAAAAAAATATATAAAATTTTTCCCATCCCAGAGCAACTGCATGGCCAAAAAGAGATGGAAGGTACGGTGATAATGTTTGTAAAATAAGGTCTATAATTATAATAATATGAAATTATTTTTCATACATAATGAATTAACTTAGTCTTAACAATTCAAAGTGTGCAGAATTGAAAAGTTGTCAGTTTCACAAACCGTATACATAAGTTACACCTTTGAAATCAGAAAGTTAATTCATTAACAGCAACAGATGCAGTGGCAATTAAATAAATTATAAAACAATATATGAAGTCAAAATTATGAAAAATCAAAATATGAAACCTCTGATGAAGGTGGTACGACATCTAAAAAGTCAAAACAATTGTGTCATATGTTGTGTATACGTGTAATCTATTAATTTCCTAATTACGTGGTGTTAACTATTCCCATGTGATATAAATTGCCCATGTATAATATAAATCCTTAAGGACCAATGAGATTCCTCATTACTTTCAGCAGATAAGCATTTTGTAAACTCAGATTTATCAAACTATTGCTGATAGTAACCACTACACAACCAACCTATTATATAATTCCAAGTTACTAGGTAAAAAACATTGGAAAAAGTTTATATTGAGCTTTTTTCTACAAATGAATTAGCTAGAAAATTTTAGAACAATGGAATTAGTATACAGAGGTTTTGAGAGGTTCATGATTGAGCAATTTAAAGTTTACTATTCCAGGTCACAACCACTGAAGCCTTAACATAAATTGTTTCTCTCAGTAGGGGCATACATTTTAAAGGAAGATCATCAAGAAGTGAGGTCATATCACCATTAGGGATCGGTGTGTTATGGCAAGTAAGAATCTTAGTTTCACGTATGATATGGTGGAAGGAACTCGGAGCAAAATGAAAATGTAGTATTTTCCACAAAATAAAGACTACTATGATGTGAGTTTTGAGTCACTGGGCCAAAAAGGTACAAGTCTTGTACCTGATGATGGAATTTGTGGAAAAGTGCTACATTTTCAATTTATTATGGCAAGTAGTTAGCTTTTAGAGAATGAAGACTACACTCAATGAAAAGAATATAAATACTCATAGTTTAGAGCATGGCCAAAGAAAACTATTTGATGTTTTGGTATAAATTTTAATCAGCAAAGAAGTGAAGTATGACTGCCAAAAACACTGCAAAATTCAGACTAACACACTGATTCACCCACAATTATGTAGTTGCACCCATTTCAGAAAGATTATTATTAATAGTGCTACAAAATGATTAAAGATGAAGATGTACCACATATAAATAGAGGAGAGTGAATTAAAAACTGTCCAAAAATGATCCTAAAGTCTGGCATAGCTATTGTTAGGAAAAATTTAATGTGCCCTTAAAAGAATACAAAATCTTTGAACAAAATCAAAGTCCAAGTGGTAAGGTACAGACCCAACAGAGAGCCAAAAGGAATAAATATGTTGGAGATAATTGAGACTGTCAGTAACCCTTTCAGTGTGCATGACACACTTTGCATCACAAGAATTTGATACCTACAGAGTACTTTTCGCTCAAGGTATTTAAAATTCTCAGCATGTATTATACTGGACATAACCAAAGACATTTCGAATCTATTTATTCAATAATTTCAAATATTGTAATTTCAGCATATTTTAAAAAATGATAAAACATTTGAAAATGCCCATGGATATTATAAAAAAAATAATGCTCATGGTTTTTCTTGATTGGAAACATTGGTTGAACCAATGTTTTTCCCACTTCCCATCTCAAAACTTTATTACTTGCTCTAAGTAATGCATAGCTTTAAATTTAAAATTTCATTTTCCAAGGCACACTTCTTTGTTCATGCTTTTGTGAGTATAACCATTTCATTACTCAAAAATAATATCCAAACTATCACATTACTTTTAAAAAAATCAAAAGTCTTCAGACAACTTATGATACACATAGTGAACTGAAGTAGGGGTCCACTGAGAGCCAGTCTCAGAGAAAATAAAAAGTAGATAAGGGCAAACATGGCAGAAAAGACCTCAAGAAACTGCTATGCTCATTTTCATGGGCCGATATCAAACAATTTTGTTTGCTTTGAGATATTCACCTTATTGAAGGATCTCTAACTCAAATAATGATGCCTACTTTATCTTTGTTGCTTACTACATTGTTTCAAGTGCTGGCCATGTGATTATCAGGTATTAATATTTGAGACTTTATTCACCAATAAGCAATGTTAGTGAACCACTGTGACCCCAAGGTCAAAAAAAATTGGGGAAGTTTATATTAATTTGGGAAACTAGCTCTTTTTCAAACAGTTAGGATATAGTTGTACCTATTTTTTACAAATTGTCTTAACTAAACCATGAAGCCTAACTGAAACTATTGAAAATTGTATCAATGCATATGACTAAGAAGTACATGTATCAATGGACGTAGCAGTTCCATCATAGCAGCTTATCAGCATTCAAAAACTGCAAATATTGTCTTTAAATCATCAGTATAAGCATCCTTGATGGCTTCATAAGAAATTAAAAATTTTGACAGAAAAAAGACTCATAATTTAGGATTGAGTTAGAAAAAATTAACTGCTGCACTGAATCATAATAGGAACCTTTTAAACGTACAATGTAATTGAGAATATCCTATTACATTTATTAATGCACCAGTGATGTGCTGAGAGGGAATGGTGCCAGAAGGATCAATTGAATTGTTTCACCAAAGGATGAGCAAAATTTTATCTGACTAAAAATTTGTGGCCCCAGAACCACTATAATGTTACACATTCACAGGAAGGATTCCACACTACAAAATAATACACAACGGTTCTACCAAACTCTCATAATTGTTCTATAAAAAGTATTTTGTTCAAATCATTAAACAAAATATGGTGACTGAAGTCATAAAATTTGATTACTATTCAAATCTGAATACTTTGAAGACTTTATAAACAGTATTTAAGTAGTGATATCATTTTAAAATAGCTCATCACAAGCTGTTTCAATGAACTCCTTTTACTATCAACAGTACTATGTCCTTGTTACAACAGTACACTATGCATTTTGAAAATATTATGTATTCACCACTTTATTTAAATGTATTACAGGGTAAAAGAAGATCAGAGCTACAACCTACCAAAGAGTACTATATTCAGGTAATGCATCAATGTATTAAAGATAAGAGTCAAACACTTTTAAGATATCAAATTATGAAAACTCATACTAATTACATATATTGATCATAATAGCAAAAACCTTCCTATCACTAGAAGCAGTTTTCCTGAAGTGTACCAAATCATTTTCCAATTGATCGTCTTTTTATTTCTATCTATTCTCCACTTTTATTTCAAAATTTACTAGCATAAAAAGTTAAATTACTTCATATTATCGAACCTTCCCTAACTTAAAAAGCAGCTATACCTACACACTTTTATCCTTCCTAATTGGTATATATAAACTTCCAGAATTATACTACTTTAACAGGTAAAATTATGCTTGACTTAGAGGTGGGGAATAGTTAACATTAGATGAGACACCAATAAGCCAATAAAATGAGATGCCATAAGAAGCCAATTAAAGCACCCTAATAAAATTTACATCACCATGTCAAAAGCCACTTACTCTTCGGTACGATCTATTATTATGTAAATATACTGTACCAAATGAGAATAATTCTACAATGATTTCACAATAACACAGATTTAAGGACCACCTTGATTGAGATAAAATCCTGAATAAAAATAATTTATGAAGTTTAAACCAAAGCAATAGAGTGACAGTATGGTCATCAATTATAGTGATGAAATTCATGTGAAAAGTCATAATATCCTTAACAAATTGATTAAATAAAATTTCAGTTTAAAAGTAATTTCAGATACTCACCATCAAAGAGAACATCTTGATAATGTACATCACTCTTATCCTTTAGCTCAGCCTCCTGCTGTTCCCACTTCTGCCTCAATTCCTGTTTTCTCATGTCTTCAGACATTAGCTCGAGATTTTCTCTCGCTGTCTCTACCTTTTCACAATTTTCAGAGGAAGGGCCCGCCCCATCATCAACCAGATGTTTTGACACTAACACAAAAGTAAAAAAAATGATCATTTACATAATGTGAAAATACAGCTATACCCAAAGAGACAATATTGTAAATTCTAACAAAAAAAATGTTGGTGACTTGAACAATGAAATGATTATCCACATTGTACAAAATATAAATCTTGTGAATATGTACTGATAGGAATAAATATGAAGCGTCTTTTAATATTCGATTGCTCTTAAATATTTAAAAAAATAGTTATATTATAGAAAGCTGACTTTTACAGCAATTAATGTCAGAGCATTTTTATGGTCCAAATATGAGCCAGCATCATTTAACTGATCCATTTAAATATTGTATGGAGTTTTAAAATAGGCATAAGGACATATGAAAACAGAAATTTTGATACTTTTAAGTTTTATAATTCCATACACTGAATATCCTATAAAAATAATCATGCAAACTATATTTAATTAATGAAAAATTGTCCCATGATTCCTTTTTGAACTCCCGGAAGCGTTCGAATTATGTCAGCCATCAAGAAAAATACGCCCTCAGAAAACTAGCCAGGAAATAACAATATCGTAATAAACACAGCTATACAGAAATAAAGAGTCATCCCTTGTTCTATTTAACCCTTTCCTGCCGAACAGCCGATATATCAGACATTCAGAATCATCCCCCCAGTGTGAACGACCTTTTGTTTGGTTATTTTTGGTTTATTTTGTCACACACTCGTATGCGGGGACTGTAAACCAGTTTAGGGCTCCAGTGCAAAAGGGTTAAATAAATAGACTACACTGGTAAAACCATGTAGAAAATGAACGATGCCTATTCTCCCTTCCCCTATGATCCATATTCACTATTCCACAAATAAATCCTATCCTTTCTCCTTGAAATCAAATGATTCAATTCAAATGAAGATCTCTTACCATCTGATATTAATAGACTTTCCCCCCCCCCCCCCTCATTCTACCTCCTACCAATGATGCAAAACCCAAAAAAAAACACTGGACGACCTGTCATCTCCTCCAAATCACCCACCAAATGCATTTCCTCATCCACAGATTACCATGTCCAACCCACTGTCACTCCTCTTACATCACTTCCTTGACATATTTCATTCTGTTTCAATCTATTCTATGTTCATCATCACATTGGTCTTCACCAATGCAGCTCACTACTATGCCTTCATTCACTGTAAAGAGAGTCTAAGGGCCCTCAAACACTAGTGCTCACAATTAGCTAAATTTCATATGCCCTTTACTGACTTCCACCTCTACTCAACCCACACCCAAAAACTATTGGCCATGGGAACCTGAATGCCTTGCCATGCCTGCTTGACCATGGGTTCCTGTCTACCCCCTCATGGGCCTACTTAAAAAATCTATCCCTGATCTCTCAAGATCTGAAACCTATTCTATGAGTGAAATGCTCCTCCTTTGAATTCACAGCCATGTAAACCTTTCATCATTCATCTCTGCCTCCACATCCTTCACTTTGTAATCCTCCATCTCCAACTTCACTTCCAGCATCGCTCCATCATCAATATCAGTATGAGAATTACTTACAATAAATTCAATAAAGTCGTCCACATAAAGCCCACTAACCCAAAAAAATAACTCCACTTCAACAACTGTCATCCTCAACAGACAAAACACTATACTCTCTACACTGTCCATGGTCACTGCATTTGCAATAACTCTTTTTCCTTAAGTATTCACTTAAATAATTTCCATTTTTCCCTAAAACAAAATAAAACTATCCCAACAAACTCCTCAACCAAAAAATCATTTACCCCACAATGCCAATAAACCCACGTCCACACACTAGCATCACCAATCGCCCAAACTTCTTAAACCCCTACCTTTCTGGAACTCACCAAATCCAACACATTCTCAATGAATTTTTCCCTGTTCTAATATTTAATGATTCCACATTACATCTCTCATCTCTGAATATCCCTCTGTAATCTTCAAACACAGCGGCAACATACGTGATTGTTTCAATTCCATCAAACTCTCAGCACAGTCCACCACTGCTTTCACACTTCACTTCTCCCCCAGCAAACATACATGCTTCAAGTGTTGCCCCCTTCTGCACTCCTCAGCACCCACATTTCCAGAAAAATGCATACCAAAGCCACGTGCACCACAAAAATCTCATTTACAACCTCACCTGCAACCTCTACCCTGTTTTCTACATCAGTGAATGCATCAGCAACCTTGTACTCCAAATGAACAACAACAGACCACAAAATTTACCATTCTCTCTCATGCACCCAAACAAACCACCTCCCACACCCACACCACCTCTTGGTCCTTGCTTCTCCTATCATATCTCCTCACTGAAATCCTTCCTGATTCAACCTCCTCCATTGATGTGTAAAACCCACATGAACTAGCCCACACATGGAGTGAAAACTCTTTCACATTCCCTTGTTTGTTTATTTTCCACTAACACTCATACTCCTGACCTCATCTCCAACACTCTCCCCCTCTCACTTCTTTCACCTAATCTTTGCCCACGTCTCTCCCTCCCAGATCAGTACCACCTCTGTCACTGATGATGCAGCATGTCCATAAAAGCATTCAGACTTATACCTCTTGAGTGTTCATTTCATCTGTCTTCATTTTTGCTGCAGGACTATTGTGAATACAGGATTTGTCAGTTATTTTTGTGACATACATTGTAATGTATAGGATAAAGGAAACTGCAATTCTATAAATAACACTTTATTACGACTGGTTTCGTTCACAGGTGGACCTGATGATGTCACCAAGTGAACGAAACCGGTCATAATAAAGTGTTATTTCTGGAATTGCAAAGTTTCCTTTATCCTATATATAATGAAAGAGTTCCGCAAAGTAGAGCCGAGTATGATTTCCTACATACATTGTACTTGTTCCAACAAAATTATTAATTTGCAACATAACTGTAAAAATGAAAAATGTAAATCGTAAATACTTCCCTTTCACATTAGTGAAAAGAAAGTGAAAAAGGACTGAATTTATTTAGTGCAATGAAGATATTCTTGACAATTCTCTCAAAAAAGCAAAATACACAAATCACACCAAAAATAATTTCAGGATAATCTGCATTAGGACACATTGTCATTTTTACACTTCAATGTCAGCAAATCTATACGTAAAATTCAAACTCAAATTCATTAATTATTTGGCTCATTTTAAATCCCATTTCTTGAAACACAATACTAGGATACCAAAAAAAATTTTCAATATTAAAATCATCTATTTTATTTGACATAGAGGAGCAAGAATTATCAAAAAATACATATCAGAAGTAATGCAAAAGCTTCTGAAGAGATGCAAACAATAGAACATCTAATGGCATAAAATGAAATGGGGGTTTGTAAATAGAAGCAATATATAGAAATCTACTAAATACACAGAATTTAATTGAAGCTACTGTTTAACCCGTATTATATTTTTCCAACAAGATCTGATAAGGATTCTGGAGTAGAAAAGTCTTGGTGTGAAAATGCAAGTAAGACTTCAAATAGTCACCAGTTTACTGGGAAAGATACACCAAAAAAACAAGTAAAATAGCTCAAGTAGATAACCAGGTAGGTTCAACAATTTCTTCATAATTAACTGATAATATAATTTTAAAAGTGGTCAGTATCTCACCAGATTTTCCTTCTTCTACTGGAGGAGTGTTCATTCCAAGTGAGTCAGCCAATTTTTCATCTTTCATCTTAATGAACGACAAATCTTTGCGAAGGCATCGTCTTGTTCTACCAAGGCAGTCTTGATAATCAACCCTGTGGAGAAATTCCTTGAATCAAACAAAATACAAATTTACATATTTTGCCAAATTTAAATCTACCATAATTGTGTTATTAAAAACAGTAATTCTGGTCAAATGTGTTGACATGATAACTTAAAAATTGTAAGTGATTTGATAAAAAAGGGTAGAAATTCTCCTAGTGACAGTCAATTATTTAAAAAAATACTCACCTCAAGATGGTATACCACACAAATTCACTCTCTTTATCTAATGCTTTAATAAATAACAGAAACATTATTCAATATTCATCATTATTTTACGTACCAATCCTCTTCTGGATCTGATGGACGGTCATAATCATCACTATCATATTCCTCATTATCATCATCATCGTCAATCTCTACAATAGGTGGTTCTGAAGAGGATTTATTGCCTGTCTCGACTGCTTTTTGACCAAAATCTACAAGGTACCTATAAGTATGTTTTGAACAAAATATTACCGAACTGCACACAAAGAGGTAAGTAAGGTAAACATTATAAAATATACATCAAATCGATAGAATGGGGAAAATGTACAAACCTGCTCTCATTTTCTGACGTATCAATTTCCTGACCTTGGCTAAGTTTTTCATAGAGTCTGGCTTTCTCTTCCAGAGCAGCCCTGAAGTAAAATTATGCATGAAAACCATTTTCGCTTATATTACCTATTTCCTTAACTGTAATTTAATGGCGATACTTTGTATCAGCATCAATGCCCGTAGAATTTATCGATGTCTTGTGGAAAAGACCGCCAAGAAATATTCAATGACAATTTTAACAGTACCCAAAGAAATGACCACGCTTTCAAAGATGGAGGTCTTGGAAATAACGATATATCAAGTTCCAGGAATGAAAGATCTTAAATAAAGGCGGATTAATATTCTTCAAGTCACGAACACACTTTCATACCTTGATTTTTTGCACGATGCTTCTTCTTCTGCAATCTGTTGTGCATCTCTTTCGTTTCTTTCATTAACTCCAATGTTTTTACGATTAAATTCACTTATTTTTTGAGGCAATTGAGTCGGTCTGATAGTTTCTCCATTTCCTTTTAGCTTGGCCTGACGAGCCTCTTCTTGTTTTTTCGAAAGTTCTGCTTTTAAATTTACTAACTGTAATAAGATGTATCACTCATTATTACAAACGATATTATTCGTATTCTGTATCGTATTCAAATAAGTAAATCAATTAATTTTTCTTACCGCAGATTTACTGAAAACATCAATCTTCTTCGAAGATTTCATTTCTGCAGTTTTAAATTATCGTTTTTCCTTTATCTGAACAAGAGAATGCTCAAATTCGAAACACAGTCGGCGGCAAGACAAACGCCTCGAAACCTCGTATTTCTTTGTGTAAAAACTAATGGGCCACGTTATTGAAATTATAATAAAAAGAACAAAAGTTTAATTTACAAAAACTTTTACTTTATATTATTTTCAAATTTTCAGATAAAATATTAGGTTAAAGTGATGGAATAATACTGCAATCAAAAACTTATTTTCAAGTTGAAAAACGATCAGAATGATCTTTTGTTAGCTATTCGACAATTTTTAGTTTTTATGAATAACTATAATAAATATACACATATAACTTAATATATAAGCCATTTTAGTGTACGAAAAAAGAAATTATCAATGAGGAAATCTGGTACTATAAAGAAAGATATTTTATTCGAAAACGAATTTCTTTTTTTAATTTCTTAAATAAAAGAGGTTTTTTCATTAGTCCAAAACAATTAAAACAAAGATCACCAGTTTTTAATGTTATGTATCTGTAAAGTGTTTGTAATAACTGTAACATATTATTTATTTCAGGCAATTGAACCCATATATATCTATCAAGCAACCTAAATATATTGCAAACGGAATTATTATAACTAAAACTATTATAATCATGAATAATACATGTCTATACACTGGATATCAGTGAACTCACTGGAAGTGAATAGACTGACTGGCATGCTATCAAAGAAGTGTCATCCTTCCATCAAATTTGCTCCTAACTGGTGTTTGTCTCCAATCTCTATGAAACTTTTTCTATCTAGTTATCTAAACATGTATATTACATACCTGTTGATATACTTGTAATATTAAGTCACTCTTCCATAATAAAACTGTGAATTTTATAATTAAATTGAAATTTGTGAATTGGGTTCACCCACTGAATTGAGAGAAAATTATGGACTTAGGTATGGAAATTACCATAATAAAATTCCAAATTTTCAATGCTTTAGAACAGTACAGAAGATTTTAAATGTTGACACTTAAAAATACTTTCTTTTCGTATGGTACCTTTGACTAAATCTGTGATATCATTATGATGCGGAAACTTTTGAAAAGTAAAAACTGTTTATTTAAATTGTGAGCATTACATTTATATTGTTCATACATTACACTTTAAAATCGACTGTGCAAGCAGACTTAGAGGAAAAGTGTATGGAAATTTAATTTGTGCCCCATCATAGTGTTCTGTGAATTTCCCTTGTATGTTCATTAAAATTTATTTCACCAGGGTGACTATAGCAACTATAGATTATATTTTGTTTCAGATAGATTATGTAAATAAAATATATATTTAAGAAATGGGTTTTACATGAAAATAAATAAATCAATAAATCAATAAAAGGAAAGTGATTCTAATTTTATATAAATGTTTTACATAAGAAAGTAATGATAGAAGGAATCTGTGCATTGTCAACAAATGAGGAATCTTATAATTGAGAATCACATGGCCTCTTCAAGGCATACACATTTGAGGCATACATAATTTGAGATATCATACTTAGGGAAGAGATTAATTGACCTTTAAAACTTGCTAGAATAAATATTTTAAACTAAATTAAAGCAGTATACTTAAATTAAACCAATATCTTACTAAGTTAACCAGAAATCTACTTCAATACCTCTTTTGAGTTTCCATGCATTAGGTACATATCTTCTTAACTTCAATCCTCTTAACCAGAAGAGGATTAAAAATTAATGCATAACAGAGGTGATGATTAGTAAGATGATATGTGATGAGGGGTGGGAAATGGAAAAAAGATTAAATGGAGGAGGAAAAACTAAAAGGCAAATAATAAACCAAGGCAAATAATAAATAAGGTAAGGAGGCATGGTGGAATGTGCAGTACAAGTTCATAGAAAAGTCTCAGCAGTAGGGAGATTGTCTCACTATATGGAAAATTCAGTCTTGTCAGGAAATAGAACAGGAAATATGATCCATACAATTTAAGTCTGGAAAATCACCAACAGAACTGGAAGAAATTCAGGAAATGTGGAAAAGGTACATAGAGGAACTCTACAATAAAGAGAATACATACTCCCTTACTCATAGATTAGAAAGGGGAAATGAATTAGATGAAGATATTAAATAGTGAGATAAAATAAAGATAAGAGAATAAATATGAGAACTACAGTGTGTGAAGATGAATTAGGTAAAGGGAGTGGATAATATACCAGCAAAGGTACTAATGGGTTCTGGAAAGGGAGAAAAGAAGAAGATAATTTGAGGAATGTATGATGAAGGAATGCGGCCATAAGATTTTGTTAGATTGATATTTATTTCATTGCTACAGAAAAGGTAGGAGTATATTGTGAGGACTATGAAAGAATTAGTTTGATCTCTCTTGCAGCGAAGGTTGTCCCCAGAATCTGTAAAAAAAAACTCAAGAGGATACCTACGTGAAGATCAGTTTAACATCAAGGTAAAGGGACCTGTGGCACGATAGTAGTAATGATGACATTGATAAAATAGAATTTAAAACATAATCAGGATGTTTTTGCATGCTTTGTAGACTGAAAAAGCATTAGATAAAGTAGAGTGGATGAAAAAAGATTTTTTAGATTAGAGTTGGATGGGAAGGATAGTGTGTCAACAGAAACTTGTACATGAGCCAGGTCATAAGTATAGCAGATGGAGAATCTGGATGACACCATTATAATACCTATAGGCAGGTGAGTATGACAGGACTGTTCTCTGTCACCCGTGTTTTTTTTCTTGTACATGTAAAAACTTGTATATGCATAATTTTCATCCATATTTTATGGGTGCAATATATCAACATTTTGAGCTTACAGAATCCTATCATGTTTTTCCTAGATAAAAACAACCAGGTTACCATACTTCAAGGGTTTTCATAACATATTTTGTATACACATTTTGATTTCTGATTTGGGCCTCCTAACGAGTGCCCATTTTATAATTGCTTCCTCTTATTTTCACAATAATATTGTTAATGCTAACCAGTATTGGATGTAACCAGACTTGGATGAAATTTAGTATTTAGTTTTATATTCTACATTTCACATATTCTGCTTTTCGTAATAACTAAATTAAAATAAGCTTCAAAATGATGACTTTAGTAATTGTTGAGCTAGTGATTTTGCAGTAGTATATTAATTAATTTAAAGTTAGTAATTTATTTTTATATATTATCGTCCATTTATGACAAAGCCTGATTCTTTGCTCACATTCAACATACGTATACTATACAGACTTTTAGCTTCATTAGTAATATTTACAATTACTGTACCTAACAATAGATCTGGGAATTTATCCTGTATTAATTAAATGTTAAAGAAGAAATAGGAAACTTCTACAATGTTCCTTCCTATTTTCGTAATACTCAGTTTTCCAATGTTATCACGGAAGTTACTTATTAGGTGAATAATTTTACGGTCTAATGATTTTTACTTTTTCCTCCAAAATTTCTGAATTTTCCAAAATTTTCTGAATAAAATAATAGTCTCTTCACTGCATAAAAGTGTTTATCCCTATATTTTCCTTTATATTTTATTCCTCTGGGTCTCCTGACGAGTGCCCATTTTATAATTGCTTCCTCTTATTTTCACATTAACATTGCTAATACTAACCAGCATTTATTATTATAATTAGCGTAATCAACTCTGACGTTAGATTTATACTGTCCAAAGTCAGTACTGGTTGATTACTGACAACTATTTAACCCTTAGTTGACGAAATTGGAAAACGAAGCACAAGATTATTTTGTCACGCAGCGCAATTGAACGTTTCCGAGGTTCGCTGAGAACCTCTGTTTCGAACTCCTTCAAGGTCATTCTAATCTTATCTATTTATCGTGACAGCTCCCAGCTAAGTGATTCAGTGTGTCTTTCGCAGATTAGCGCGACGTCTTCCTTGGGACACCAGGCGCTCGTGCGACCACTTTAATTAAAACTTATCGAATGCCATCGTCGTCGTTAAGTTGCATCCACCTTTCGCGTTAATCAAGGTGGCATATCCAATTGCGCTTCTATATTTATTATTCCGGTTCGAAATAACTGATTTGTTTGTGGCATTTTTAACGAGATCCTCTGTAGATTCGATAATTAATTTAGGTAATTATTTTCTGGAATACTTGTCGTCTATCTGGTAGTGATTGAATTGGAATTAGAATCTAATCATTATAAATCACTAAAGAGTATTTCAAAATAAAAATTAGACCGGAGGTTGTCCCATCGATTCGTATGTATATAATTTTTGCAGATACTGTATTCTCGTTTAAATATTCCTAAACGGATTCGTAAATAGTGCTAAATACGAGATGTTTTCACGTGAATATGACATTTTTCAAAAAATTTCTTGTATTTAAAAGCAGGAATTTAAGAAGTTATAATTAAATAAATTATTATAACATATTGATTATGAAATTTTAATAAGTTTTATTTAAAATTCTATCAAAACCTACCTCCAATAGTAGACATTATAACGGTGATGATCACTGAAATTTTAAAATTTAGACAAGAAAACGGCGTAATTAGTTAAGTGCTCAACTGATAATCCAAAGATTTTGAAATCGAAAACCTCCTTCGGAATAGCTGCAACAACGTCTTCCTGCACAAGCTGCATAAGTTAGACTTATTTAATGCCATCGTCTTTTCGTTAACTATGATAACGCGGCTTGTTAGAATCCTGATGACATAGGTACCAACAAAATAGGGCCCTCTAAGACGCACCGGGGTTAAAGATAATTATCTTTTATATACAACTAGTAGGTCAACGTTTTGAGTCATCAGTCTAACTTTTTTTAAAGTTTGAAATCATGACTCAAAAATCTATTATTTAATGAGAATGCCTATTCCTTCCTTTATTATTTAAAAACATAATTTATCAGCCAGCATTCTTTAACACCAAATGGGTGTACTATAATATTATCAACATTTCAAGAATGTAGCTTTATAAAGATCCTACGACTTGAAAGAACGTATCCGCGTCAAGGATCTTAAATAGTTTGACTGAAATAGGTCATTGCGGCGTACAAGGGATGACCAGTCAATTGAAGCGGTTAATAAAACGTGAAGTGGACGATACGGAAGGAATATCTCAAGGCCAAAGATTTTTTGTTAAAGGTTACAAACATACTCCTAGTCACAACCGATTATAAATTCGTTTTTCTCATTTGCCCCTGAAAAGATAACTTAAAAATTGGGTCTCATTTCTTTTGAAATTCACAATATATATCTGAAAACACCTTAGACACTTTTCAATGGCGATCCTTGAACTTCTAGTTTTCCATTTCACCATTGTTTACGAGCATCCTAGATAAAGACGCGGTACTGAGAAATTATGCAAACGAAGAATGTATTTTAGTGTTAGCATTGAGACGCGATGACAAGGTTGATGGACGGAAAATTCCGTGTGACGGGCGACGTACATAATTTAGTGTACAATTAGACTGATTCCATCAGCAAATATGCTATTGAGACTAAGACAAGACATGATACAGCAATTATCAGATGTATCGAAGCTTAATATTTAGGTCTGCAACACCTCCATGTACAATAAGACATTTCCGATCTGATAAAAAATTCAACACTTTTGCACCGTATTATTCATACTTGGTTTAATATTTAAGTACCAAGAAACAAAAACTGTGATAAAGTGCTATGTAAACCCTTATGTTAGCTTTATCTATTAATATTCATAGTTGAAATAAAATAATATCATACTTTTCCACAGGCTTTATTATTTGGTACGACGTTTCTCATCGTATCGTAACAGGTTCTCACTAATATGGTGAAACCAAGTAATATAACCTGTATAAAAGTACGACATTCCTTTACTTCAACTATGGATAATCATAACTTCCACGAAAGGAAACTTGAAGTCGTAAACCTTATACGTAAAATATATCTTTCAATCAAGTTTCCTGCAGTATCAAACATCTAACCAACGGAGAAGTGAGAAAGTCTTTATGGAAAATTGTAGATTGCAAACCGATGAAAGCATTGCACCTTATATTGTAAAATATACAGAGAGATAACAGAAAATATATGGCGTTCAAAATACGGATATTTATTTATGTCGCTGCTTATAAATGTGCTAAATATCCGTGTTCTCACCCAACGGTTAAAAATGTTTCTAAAAACACACGAAAAACTTGAATGAATGGCCTAATTTATCCATTTTCATATTTTTTCCAAGCAAAAGATTTCCTCTCGCTAATAGTTTGTAATCAATGGACTCAAGTTTCTCGAAGTCAAATTTAATTCTTAACCTATCCTAAATTTTTTAGAAATAATGGGAAATTTTTCTAGCGAGAGAGTCATTAGCACTGTGCAGATGTCATCTTTTTTCGTAAAGACCTTCAGGTACATAAAAGAATTTCTTTCAGTAAAGTTCGAAAGTTCGAAATCTACTCTTCTCAAATTCACTTATGAAAGGGCATAAAAGAGAAACAGGTTTGAACTGAAAAAGAGAGTGAACTGCGATTTTGCGCACATGAATGCAATGGGTCATGTTAGTCATGATAGTTTCATTTTTCCAAAATACCTAATTAAATCTAAAACCAATTGAGGAAGTTAAAATCTACAACCATGAATATGGCTAATTAAATTTTCATCATAATAATTAAAATGTAATTTTAAATAATCAAATGAATAAACAAATGAACAATGTCTTTAGTTAACGGTTCCTTGCCACTGACTTGTAGGTGCTTCACAGTTTTCACCATGCTCCATTTTTATCAATATATTTACAAAAAATTATATTTTTTCAGGCAGTTTATTGTAATAAATAATTTTTGAACATTATAAATCAAAACAAAAGTTTTACCTTTTGACAACTAAATCTGGTTGAAGTTTAAAACACTTTTGGAAAATTACTTTTATTTAATTGTAAATATTTCGCTGAATTCGTTTTTGTACGCTGAATTAACGACGATTACAGGCTATTAAAGAATCCCTATGTTTCATTTTTTTAATACCTAGAATGAAGGTGCAAACTACTTCATAAAGGAAACTTGTGGTTTTCAAATTAATTGCTCAGAACAAAACAATCTCTTGGGTAAAGTTTAGAACACTTACATTCGGAAGTTAAATAATATTTTTTACTCTCTCTAACTGACAATAAAAAGTCTAAAAAAGCTTCCTTAAACTTTATTTTAATAGTCATTGAACTACTACAATGGCTGAGGGTTCTTTGAACTGGAAACATCATAGTTTACTAATAATCAAGTTATTAAACTCGAAGGCATTGGAACTCGAGCGTTTTTGAAGCCTTGACCTTAAAATTAGCGGATAAACTCGCTGTTCACTAAACTTCCGGGAATATTGTCGGTCAACTACCTACAAGTCCCTAATGAGGTTGAAAAATTACAACTTAGTTTTCCCGGATCCAGAGTTTCTCTATGTAATTGAAAACTTGGGTATTTTCAGGCGTTACTTTGTGGAAGCGATTCATAATGAAGATGGTTTGGTCACTTGGTTTTTCCACATGAAAATATTTTATTAATAATTACGATCTAGGTTTCGACTTGTAAAGACTTGCACCTGAAGATGAATTTACAAGTCGAAACCTAGGTCGTAATCATTAATAAAATATTTTCATGTGGAAAAACCAAGTGTTTTCATCTTCATAATTGAAAACTATTTGCTCACTATAAATTAAACACATATGGTGCACTAACAAACACTCATACTGAAATGTGGTATTTTTCGAAGAGAGTGGGAGGTAGTCTCGCCGGCCAATGTTCATAATTGCTATCTAAATTCGGGTAAGTCAGTCCGTCATGCGTGACACTCACCCTGTTTTGTTAATTAAATTATCCATACCCACCCAAGGATTTTAGATGGGACGGATAGGATTTGCTCGCCAGTCAACATATGGCTACTAAGAACTCCACTTCTATGCTACTCAAAAGGAGTGCGCCGATACTCTTTTAGCGCAAAGAGGTCGGTGTCGGTGTCATCGATCGTAATCTGAGGCCGGACAAGGAGGATCCAACGTGGTAAGCTGCTGCCAATTCCATTTAATTTCAAAACCATCGATTTAGCAATAGTGACGGGCGTTAGTTAAAAGGTTCTCGGACGAGTTTAGTCAAATACTACGGGGCAATAAAAATTGGTTTTCCTTATAGATTTCACTCTTGAGTTTCTTGTTCATGACTTTCCCTTCGTTCGCGAACGGGTTTGCGTGTTTTGGAGACTGGTTTCGGTGACTCGCTGACTTGCTCATTTCGTTCCGAGGAACACCAGCATAGAATTGGCGGTGGAATCAATTCCTCCAAAGGCAAGAAAGCATTGTTCTTCACAGCGGAGGAAAAAACTTTGGGAAATCGAGGCGAAACTTCGCGAATTCAATCGCGGATCGCAGAAGCTCCTTGATTTGGTTCTATCTGAGCAGATGGACGAATAAATGTGTTTTGCCTCGTGCAAGTTCAAATGTTGGATGACGGCGGGAGTGACATTGACCATTCGCCCTCGGAGACTCGGTCGAGAGAGAGAGAAAACTCGTCTGTCACATTCACTCCAATCTGGAGTCGTCCGCGCAGCGCGTATGCTCCCTCGGACGAAGCGGATAGGATGATCGTGATCTTCCCTCGGGAATGCGGCGACGGCGCATGATGCGACGAGCGCACGCCCGAAAGTAATGTGCAGTAATGTGCATTCCGCCTCGCGTTCGCGTTGAAGTGACCAACACCGCTGACCATTGACCAGTGATTACCTACAGCAAATCATCTTTCGGACAGGATGAGCACTTCATAACTTCCCCGAAAAACTTTAATGTAAGTAAATTACTGCATCAAGTGGTTAGTCGTGATGCCATTTTATAGTTTTTAGGTGTAATAGGGCTTCGTTCCTTATTATTTAAAAATAGATTTAGTAAATGGCCGATAATTCATGCTAGGGCGTTGGAAATAAAAATAAAACCAATAGATCTCCTTGCCGCAAGTAAATGTTTTTCTCTTTTCTGCCCGCTCAGGAATAAAGCGAGTCTCCTATATACCGATTTAAAAAATTGACTTGGTACATTCACGAAACGTATCCAGCGTGATGAGACCAGAAAAGTTCAGGAAGAAACCTTGAGGTTGTAACAAAATTAGAAAGAGAATTTTTTTGAACAGTCAGACCATGTGAACATCAACTTAAGAGTAGTCAGAGAGAATTATGAAGGGTGACGTTTTAATTGGTATCAATGACATTCCCTAGCTCGTAAACAAGCAAAAAAAATATTTGAATCATGAAACACACGAGTTGATTCACTATAGAAGGAAGTAAGACCTAGATTTGTTAGTGTTGTGTTTTCCTCCGGTTACCAGTGTGAAGGGTTTTCCACAGAATAGTGAATTAAAAGGACAATAAATGAATGAAATAGGGCAATTGAAGTGGTAATTTACAGTTCGTTAATACTGATACTGTGCAAATATTCATTTGAAATTGGTACACTAGAGTGGATATATTTCCTGATTTCGCCCAGATTGGTTGAAGGGTAATTTAATTAGAGAGATTGGTCAAGTCTACGATTTCTATGAATTTCTTTCATTTTTTCCGCTTCGCAACTTCCTATACACGCTCTTCTGCATAAAAAGATAGAAAATTTGGTATTGCCCTATTATCTCAAACTTTCTTGGTCGAATTTCAAAATGCAATGTAAAAGTAACATTAAAAAGATTTAAAGTCAAGTGTATAAAAATGTTCTCTATACTATTGCCTGCAGGTATATTTTTATAATTGTCTTGCAATAAGATTATCGTTTATATGAAATTCGACATTTCAGATAATTTTATCAATTTATTTCAGTATAAAATTTCGGCTAATTATCCTTGTCGATGTTGAAAAAACATCTAGCAAAAGTTGCAAAGTATGTAGAATATATAAAAGTTACGAAAATTGGAAATTTTTCCATCATATCCGTAGATACTTAATAATTTTAATAAACCAATATTTCCTATCAAATATCTCGTTAATCAAATCACGGAAAATTATCCATAAACAGTTATGATTATGTATAACAAATATACTTTCCTTAACTATATAATCACACTTAAAATCTCTGGTGTTCTATTAATATATATAAAAAATACATTGTTATTAACAGATATAGTGTAACATGATGCGAGAATGGCTTATCATAACTTTCACAAAGCTTTTAGTATTAATCATTTTGCAAATTACACTGCATAGCAATTAATAATAAATTGACGATTAACTCTAATACATTACCTTGATACAATACCTTAATTAACAAAAAAAATAATTTATCTTGTGAGCACACATTCGCTGATATCATCAAGAACGAATATATAATTTCTTCGTAATGGATATGATTTATTCTTCCGCACTAATATCCTAAATTTTGTAAATTGTCCATCACATAAAAAACTTATAATTTGATGTACACTTCCTGTATGTCAGCTTCTGCGATTCCTTTCTATAATTACGAAGATGACTAAGAAATATCCAATTTCCAAATATAATATGAAACAATCAAATCAAATCAAAAATAATAAACAAATCAAATCTCATATTCCTAGGGTAAGAGTTAGTGATAAAAGTATTTTTAGGGTATTCTCGAAAATTATAATATTTCTCTTTTAATTTTTGTTAAATAGTTCGGTGTTAACCAGTTTTTGAAAATATTTTCGCCAACTGGCTATTAAATGATTTACCTGTTCAAGAGTGCGGAATAAAAATAACTTAACAATAAATTACTTAATAAAAATAAATTACAGGTTTTCCGTGCAGTTATAAAAATCTGTCTTAAAAATTGTCATTTTCTACTAAAAAAAATCGGAAATTTTAGCATGTATTTCACACTTGAATGGGATATTAAAGAAAAATTCCCAAATAACTCTTCAAAATAATAATTACCTGAAATATGCAAATATACAGCCAGTAAAAACATCTAAAAACATTGCAGATAAGATGGTAGTTTAAAATGAATCCTTGCTTAGAATGAATCATTTTCCTCATTTTTTTCATTTTAAGCAAGACTAAAAATGCTGAGCTTAAAAAAGCGGTGATGGTAGCGATTTCTTCATTTGGAGCTAGGAAAGTGGGAGTCTCATGAGGGGGGAATGAAAATTGTACGAATATTCATTTAATAAATTACATTTATTTAAAGAGACACAATGAGTAATTTCTAATTGCTCCAAGACATCCAATAAAGATCGCTTCAGTATTTCAGGAATAATATTTCTCTTGTGACCTTGTTCAATCAAATATTTTGCGAATAGGGAGGTCTTGTTACTGTTTTGGAAACAAGGTTCGGGATCTTTATTCCTTTCGCTAAATTTTCCTTATTTACCCTCAATTGTAGTTGTGACATTGCAGTTTATAGGCTTCACTTTTATTCTGCTGTGTTTGTCTCGCCTTTCCTCTTGGTTTTCCTGTCTTGTGCTCCACTCCAATTTCAATGTTTATTGTACTACCTTGAAATGTTTTCAGTCCATGGTGCATCGACTCCATTAGGAGTTTTATTCCATTCCTAGCCGCTCTTTTTTCACGAATCCTGCGAAACTCTTCCTTCCGTTTTATTTTCGTCAGTTGCCTTAAAAGCATAATCTTGAAACTCACTTTTCTTGTTTTCATAAACTTCACCTATTTCCTTTATCAAATTGTTCCGTACCATGATAACCTCCCTGCATATTTTTTTTCACTTCTCCGTTGTAGAAAGCTTAATTATAAATTTCTACCACGATTATATTCCTTCCGTACTGCATTCTCTTATTTTCGCAGTTGATTGATCAACTTGAAATGAAGCTAACGTCAATTTACTTTCTTCCTCCTCTCAATGGCCATTTCTTTGCCTCTATTACAAGCCCGCCTTGAGTCAATAAGGTCAACTAACCAGCATACCTCATCACATATTAGAGGGAATACAGGCCTTACCTCACATCCTTGAATCTGTTTGAATGGGCATTGCTGACCATATGACATACCTGGTGCAATATTAGCATATTGGATCTTAGAGGAAAAGTAACACATGCCTTGTAGCTTCGAAGAAACATTTTAATTCCACAATGAAAATGGATAGCAATGAACAAGGAAAGAAAGGTTTTATTCCTTTTTAGTTACGTCATCCATAGAGCATCTTAGAATTTGAGAACCATAAAAAATTACGAGAACCGTTCAGTTAAGGAAGATCGTCATAATTTAAAAAATATACCTTTACTCATCTTCCAACCTATTATAGTTCTTCTCAGTATAATCCCTATTGGATGCAAATTACTGCACTTTTCCTAACTTTTTTCCAGAGATTGGTATGGTCATGGAGAGTTTTCGGTATAACCCTATAGTGTTCAATATTTACACCTGAGTGTGCTGTCAAGAAATTCTAATACACCATCCCCTGAATATCGAAGAATTCTATGATGATTCTATAACTTTCCCAGCAGAAGCTACCACTTTGCGTTTTTTCTGTTTGCCGGAGCTGTCCTTGCAGAGCGTTGCTCTTTGGTTTCAGGAACAAAATGTTGCAGCTAAGTTTCATCTGCAGTGATAAGGGAAGCCTTGAAAAGAAACTCTTCAAATAACATCAACTTCAACTGCGAAAAAATATTCACGCGAACTGTTTTGGTATGAGTAGTCTCGGCACCCACCATGTATACCCACATCTCACGGAAAATTCTGCTGATACCAACGCGTAAGTGGCACCCAAAGAAAATTTAAATATTTCTTATGGTACTCCTAATTATATCTGACGATATTTAATCAAAATGTCAGCAACGGTGTTAATGTTTATTCCCAACTGGAACTGTGAGGCCATCTTCCTGTAAAATAGTCTTCTCTCATCAAACATTGTAAACCAGAGAATATGTGTGCTGCATGGAAGAACAAACTCTCTAGAACATTCCGGTAGCATTAAATATGTAAAATTGTAATGCAGCGTATCGCTAGTCGCCCGTCTCCTCCTTCATTGCTGCCGAAGATGTTGAATACTGTAATCAAAACAACTTGTAAGATGTATACGAGTACCTTACACATTTATCAAAAACTAACTTCAAATTAAATTTTTGCACGATAAATAATAAGAATGAAAACTTTAGGATCACACTTTGTGAGGGAGTCTTCGTATTTTAAAATAGGTAGCGTGTAAAAAAAAAAAACGATTCCGCTAATTTTTCCTGGAAGAACACTCAATACGACAGAAATGTAATGTATCCTGGAATTGTAGTATCTAAGAACGCGAAGGCTCATTTTTAAATTTTACATATCACAGTTAGATTAATTATGGGATTTTGTTTACGACAATGAGCGAAAATAAGATCCTAATGTAGGATTACGCCGTGAAAAAATCTTCATTTGTTAAAATAACTCATAAAAAGTGACCGATTTAGAACATTTGCTCTGAAAGAATATTAATTAACATATAGGAAATCATCCTCGGGTCTACTGTGTGGAACTCCTTCATGATGTATAGGATAGAGGAAACTTTGCAATTCCACAAATAACATTACGACCGGTTTCGTCCACTTGGTGACACCATCAGGGCCTGACGATGTACCCAAGTCTCAAAAATATACGTATTAATTTTGGGATTATGCATACGGTAATGAGCGAAAATAAAATCCTGCCCTATATTGCCAGCTTAGAAACTAGTGACAATATAAGACAGAGAGTCTTCTGAGTCAGTTTCTCCTCGCGAATCTCACGACCATAACCCTACTAAATGGCTTCAATGTCATATTAATTAAAACATTTCTTTTCCTGACTCTTCTCTGTACTTTAATTTGCAACATGCTAATAAATCCTCAACAATCACTTTGGTGACGGAATGAAGGAAATGATATTGTCCATACGTAGAGTTTATTCGTTCAGTTAAGGGAGCATGGCGACACAGAAGTTATTGGCAGGAGGGCTTATTTGTTCGGGCTTCTAAATTCAGAAATCATTTCCATGATTCCTGAATTCCATGGAGAAAAATTCAATGAACAACAATATAATAACTCATGAAAACTTTGAAGGCTTGTTGTGAAATAACTTGGGTGAGATGGGTTACAACATAGTTTTTAATAATTAATCATAAAAGCCTACCAATTAATTTTTAAATCACACTACAATGTTGAATTTTGATGATTAAATATTGTCCAATTTAAAAGTTGCATTTTAAATCATATCGATTGCAATTTCTTGTTAATATATACTTTAAAATGAATTCCTCATTATTTACTCAAATCCCTTATTGCCTTTTCTGCTTACTGTGACAGATAATATTTGAATAAGGTTTAAGACACTCATTTTTAAGTGGAATAGTATTAAGCTAGGAAAAATACCCAATGATGATAAAAAATTGTTTCATTTTATATTAATGGCAATGAATTTTTAGTAAGCGAGGAACTGTAATTATATATCAGTCCTTAGCTACAAGAGAACATGAGTTGCCGAAGGTCTGGATACTGTATATATAGGATAAAACGAACTTCACTCACAAAATGAATCTAGGATGTCATATTCAAGAAGTGAAGTAATATTTTTGAATTTAGGGGATGAGCAGAAAATAATTTCAATGGAAACCTTATAATCAGAGCATGAATTTTCAGTGAACGTGCTTCAAGTTTTTAGCTAATGAGATAAGGGATTTGAGTAAATAATGAGGCATTCATTTAAAACTATATATTAACAGGAAATTGCAATTGATATAATTCTACATCCAAATAAGATATTTTCCAGATTTTACTCTCCTTTAATAGACGATAAATAACTTAATCACAATAAATTTGCATCTTTACCTCCATTTGATGAATGAAAAGTGATATTTTTATTCTCTTTGTATATAATCAGGGGATGGCGGATCAAGAACGAATTAATTCCGTAACTGGAAAATTCGGGGTTTGGCAAGCTGGAGTATTCATATTGGTGGCCTTAGTAAAGATTCCGTCCGCTTGGCATATGTTAGGGGTTCTCTTTAAAGCCCCTGATGCTGAATTCTGGTGCGAACAACCAAAAACCCTCGCTCATTTGCCAACGGAAATTTGGATCAACATCAGCCACCCTGTTAAAGAAGTGGTAAGTCTGCATTAAAGAGTTACTGCTTAAGGAAAATAAAAAGAATTATAAGTAAAAATACTAAAACCTTCATTCAACCATTTGGAATTTGTAAATTATCTGTAGACATTTAAAACCATAGATTAACGACTACCAGTTTTAAAAGAAACCCGCAACCCGCAACACATTTCTGTTAAGCCGGGTTGCAGATAAGTACTAGAAAAAATTTACCCTCTGAAATTTTTACATTTTTTAAAATTTCTTACTTTTAGCATTTTTAGAGTATAATATATCCATAACAATTTGAGATCTATATCAAATAATTTCACATTTAATAGTGTATATTTTGCTTAAAGCTAACGTTTTTCAAGACTAAATAATTATTTATGAACATTGACCATGACAACAAGAATGGTTCCCTATAAATCTGTGGCTCCCAAAGTTGGCCCTATCGCTCCTTTGCGTTAATTTAGAAGGAGAAAAAACAAGAGGGCTGAAAAGGGTGGCACCAGAGGCAGGCTTCTGACCAAGAAGTAATCATACCAGAAGATATAGGGAGTTGTTGGGCATAGTTATATGGAACCAAGGGGGACAGTGACTCAAAAATGTTTGGAGTAATTGCCATAAATGAACCAACCGGTTTTGGCATATTATTTTTATGAAGCTACACAGAAAAAGTGTTGGAAATATTAAAAAATAGAGTAAAACTGAAAATTTTAGGCATAGAATAACTCAATGAAAACGCAGCCTACTTTTTCTTTTAAATACTGTTGAGTTGACTTAGTAGCTATCACAAGGAATTATAGAGGATTTGAGTGTCATCTGGACTGCTGCTTTATATGAATTTTTAGGTGATATTCTCTCATATATTAGGGTTATAGGAAATAATGAAATATTTTCAAGCATGATACAAATCGTGTTTCACAAAGAGGTTACAGGAAGGTTGTCACCAATGTTGTATGTTTACTTTTATACCTCTCTTTTGTTCATTTTTATATTTACTATTTAAAATAATAAGAATAAATATTTAAATGTAGTAAGATATTACACAATATACTACATTAAAGGTTTAAAATATTTTTTTGCATTTTAGAAAGGTGGAATTAAGTATTATAACCCATGTGAAATATATGATGTTGGATTTGAAGGAATTTTGGACAGTGACAATTACCAAGAGTTCAGTGTTGCAGATTATGCTAGGAATATCAGTTACACTGCTGACCTTAGGCCATGTCAAGAATTCCGCTATGACAATAATTCAATATTCCATGAAACAGTTGTAACAGAGGTATGTTGGTCATCGGGTGTTTTATATTAAATGTTTATTTGAAATAATCAAATCTTATTTTTAACCCAAATGAGTAATACCTTTAGATTTATGGCATATACTTCTACTATCATTTCAGTGGCATCTTGTCTGTAACAGGCGGATATTAGTGAATGTTTCCCAATTCTTTTACCTCTTTGGAATACTTACAGGAGGTTTCTTTGCCACAATTTTACTCCCAAGGTGAGATGTGTTGCTTTTTAATTTAATTTCAAGCATATTATAAAACTCTGTTATTAGTAACTTAGCATTATGCTCCTCACATCTCTTTCAACTTCCCTTAAAACATAAGGATCATGACTTAAGCATGGACATATTACCAAATCTTAAACATTATATCTACACATGTACAATGTTAAATTTTAGAGCTTTGTTCTAATGATCTTTAATTTTCAGACTGGGCCCTCGATCTTTATTGATGTTTGGAGCAGTTGTTCAAATAATTTCTGGAACAGCAACAGCTTTTGTGCCCCTACTTGAAATGAATATCACTCTGAGATTTATAGCAGCTTGTGGATGTGCATTTATGTTTACATCAGGATATGTGATTTGTAAGCATTTCCCCTCTTAATGTATGAACGTATAAACATAACTCAAAAAATGAAGCAACATTTGTTATATGACATTATTTAATCATTAACAAACCATGGTAACATCATAAAGGAAAATGAGACCTGGAATTTAAAAAAAAATAGTCATAAATACAAGCAGTAAGGTATATGCATACATGAACAGGAAGGGCTTATTTTTTCATTTATCCCTTCAGGATGTGAAGCATTAAATTCATAAGAGTTTATTTTGTGCCCATGAAATTTGGGTTGATCTGGCAAGCTCTATTGACTAGCCAATGAGATTGACTTATAACAACAGTCCCTCCAGTCCATATATATCAATGGGGTTATTGCTGCTACCTATGTACACTTTTTAATATCTATAGTAAAATGCATATTAATATCAGTTATTGCGGTTTGGTTGTGACAGTAATCAACCAGCTATTATTTATATTTGCATCTTACTTTTGACATTAAGAATAAAAGATCGAGATGAAAATTCAACTTTCTCTCTCTTCCTGTCTTGTGTTAGAATTTTCATGGTTAATATATATATAATCTGAAATAGCAAAGCCAAAATGACGACAGCTGATATTAGGCCTTCAAGTTCATGTGTGAGGAAGAAGTTCTCAGTGGTGTAATGTTCAGCATGCCCGAATGGCAATTGGGAAGTCGGGGTTCAAGTCCCGGCTTAGGACAAAACTTTTCTCTCATGTGAATTTGTTGGTTTCCATCAATATTTTCTACCACATATTGTGTTCGTCCTTTTATGTGTCCCAATCCCTTTCCTAATTTACCATCATTTGAATGTTGTATTTTCGCCATACGGCAGTTAATTCTGTATGAATGAGTGTGTGTGTGTGTGTGGATAAATATATATATCAAGCTGAACCACACCAACTAATTCATGTATGATGAGAACAGTCCTCGGTGGTGTAATTGGTAAAAGCATGCTTAAACTAGATATTGAGGAGGTTTGGTGTTCGAGTCCCGGCTGAGGTTAAAACTTTTTCTAATATGAATTTGTCGGTTTCCATCATATATTTTCAACCATATTGTGTGTTCATCCTTTTATGTGTTCCTATCCCTTTCCTTATTTACTATCATTGAATGTGTTATTTTCGCCATATGACGGTCATTTTTGTTTGAATGAATATATATATATATATATATGTATATATTTGATGGAAACTGACTAATTCATATGAGAAAAAGTTTGTCCTTAGCTGCGACTTGAACACCAGACTTCCCCAATCTTTGGTTGGGGCATGCTTAGACCAATTACACTACCGAAAACACCTCCTCACTCATGACTTTGTCAGGTATTTCAGCTCTTGCCAGAGTGTGACTTTGACTGCCCACCAAGAGGTAGTGTTAGTTGCTGAGATTCATACCATTATTCCTTGTCTATTCTACACACACATTCATAAAGAAGCAACCCCCATATGGTGAAAATACTCATTCCAATAATAGGAAATAAGGAAAGGGAACACATAAAAGGACAAACACAAAGTGTGGTAGAAAATATTTGATAGAACCGACAAATTCATATGAGAAGAATTTTTGTCCTCAGAGGGACTCGAACACACTCACAGGAATTGTTTCTGAATTTTGGTGGATGGACCGCCTTCGACAGCAAAAAAGAGAGTACTCTATTCTCAACTATATCTGTTTATTTGTTTATATGTGAAATGCACTTCGTCGCCACCAAGATTTTCCTAGTGCATATATATATATATATATATATACACTGTGTATGTATTCAAATGTTTTGCATCATATAATTCTTTATTGCAATGTGCAAATAATCTTATAAGTCCTTTTCTGAAATTGATTAACTTTTAATTAATTACTAATTCTTTGATTTCTATGAGTATTTTAGGTAAAGATATAACATGGGGAAAATGCAGAATTTTAACATGTGCCTTCTACGAGTGGTTCTGGTCATTTGGAGTAATGAGTTTGCCAGGACTAACTCTTCTCTTTGGAACATCATCTTGGCGTTTACTGCAAATAGCAATTTCATTGCCAACAACAGCTTTACTTGTAATTGCTTATTTGTGAGTATGGCAAATTTTGATATTGAATATTATGATACTTCACATACTTTCAGTTCATATACATCTCTTTAAAAACCTTTGGATGAGATCAACTAAAAATTGTCTTTTTTAATAGATTTATATTGATATGATAATAAATTATAATATGTTGGTATTTAATATGACATATGTTGCTATAGCTTTTTGCCTGAATCACCAAGATGGCTAATGGAAAATGGGAGAATTGAAGAGGCTGAAGTAATTTTGAGAAAAATTGCAGAAGTTAATCACCAACCATTTCCACGACGAGAAGAATCTAATAACACTCACAAACCACATGTACGACGTCGTGAGTCAAAGTAAGTTTCCTAAAAAGCATTCACATACATGCCCACAATAATATTTGTTTGTATGCATATATATATATATATATGTATATATATACATATATACTCATATATATATATATGTGTGTGTGTGTGTATAGCATTCACAATATATGTTTGGATGTGTGATTATGAGCTCTATTAATTCATTTGGCTTAATAATTCCTTGAAGAAATTTCAAATTTTAATTGAATCAGGAATAATCCGTCAAAATACAGAAAAGACATTTTGCCACGCAGAACAATATTAAAGTTGGTTTGAGGAAGTATAGAATTCTGAATTTATCTTTTTTATTTTTGGAAAAGCCATTAATGAAATACATGTGAAGGAAATCAATAAGGACATTGGAAGATGAGAGGAAATAGCCTAATAAATATTGTAACGTAAAAGTATATTGACATTGCAGTAACACTAAGGGTGTTAGTACAGTCAGAGTAAATTTATTCTTTATTCACATTGGCTATTTATTAAAAGTAACTAATACTGTCATGTAAACATTTCTAACATGTAGTGAGAAATTTATTTTTTAGGTGTATGAGGTTGATTAAAAAATATCAATCCTTAAATTATCCACATAACCAAACAGCATGGCAGGAAGCAATGAATAAGAAGTTAATATTTATTATTTTCATTTATTTTTATCAACAATTAAAATATGACTCCTTTAGAAGAGAATTCATCTTGATTGACCCTAAATGGTAATAAACAAAAAGTTACGGCTTTCGATATTTATCATGTTTGGTTAAACAAATAAACATATCTCAGAAAAAAATTAACTGATTGTATTTGGCAAACTGTAAATCGATTAGGAATTAAAAAAGCTTACTTTAAAATTGATTAAAACATTTGAAACATTGCTTTTGGGATAAATAGTTTACTTTTAAATAATGGCAGATTTGGATGGTTTTTCATTAATTTTAAAATAATTAATTTATCAAATCAAAATTAGTATGACTTATATTAAAAGTATTTTAATTACCTACAAATTATATTTGGTTCTTTACTCTCTAAACAACTTATTTTGGCTTGTAGATTTTAAAAAAAGATGTTTTGGCCAACTTTGGATGATTGTAGCTCCAAAAAGACATTGACTTTCAAGTTGCAAACAGGTTGGAGGATCTTCTTTCATTCCCCCCCCTACAACGTAAAACAGGTCGCATCCATTCCTCAAAAGTTGAAAATATCCATGTACATATTTTTGTTTCCTGGACTAAATATCCAGTAGGCTTTCAAGCATGATACAGTGAGCATCTCATGGATGAAAGAGTAATTCACCTGTTTCAAAGATGTCCTCTCCTCAATGGTCACCAAACCAAGCCACAATCGAGTCTCAGCATTTTCAAAATGAATGCCAAAATGCAAATCAATACTGATAATGCAAATACAAGGTCATCTTGACAGTTTTTTTGACTCCCATGGTGTGGTGCATCATAAGTACGTATACCCCATGTGGATGCCAGAATTTGAATCTCCCAGTAAGTTTATGGATTGACAAGTAGAGAAATGAGATGCACTTAATTGACTCTTTGTTTATTGATGCCTTTATTAAACCTATGAACAAGTATATGTCTGTCTCAAGTATCTATTTGGCAAATATGTTAAAGTATAACACAAAGAACTCCTTTACTCTGTGAAATGAACTATGTGGAGAGCTTATAATATTACTCCACTATTCAGTAAATAAAATGGAAATTAATTTTACTAAATATCTTCCTTATAGTTAAGCCAGATTACTAGCTTCATGAGCTGAATGACTAAGGAAAAATATTAATCAAACAATTTATTCCTGGTATAGAAAATATACGAAAACATCAAAATGGCATCTCTGGGCTGGACTGTTTGAAGGGCAAGCACTCAGTAAAATGATAGCTCTACATATATTATGGGCTACAACTATAGTAACATATTATGGTGCATTGCTAAATGTAAAAAATATTGGCAGCAGTCTTTTTTTCAACATTACCATAGCAGGTATGTTTCTATTTTTTTCTTTGTTTGTTTTTACAGTGCTGTTGAATATTACAAAAGCCATATAATCCTTGCAATGTTATAAGTCATGACTGAGTTAGCTACCTACTTATTTTTCATCGTTAAGAAAATGAAGATATCTTGCTGCTATTCTGCAATTAAAGTATGAAGTCATAACGAAACTGAAAGAAAAGGATCACCTTCATTATTGGTGGTCAGACACCTTTCTTGTAGAAGATAGAGGGAATAATAGAATGTATGATGGGGTACAGATAAATGGCAGGATGATCAGAGAGAAGGGAAGAGGGTGGTGGGAGGTAAGGGGAGATTGGAGAGAGAGGGAGGGCATGGAGGGAGAGGCGATTAGAGAATCACATTAAGAATGGGTCAGAAATGCTGTGCAAATGTATAGATAAATGAGTATTAAAGGAATTTCAAATGGATTGGGGGAGCCACTGTGATGAGAGGAGCATGAATTGAAACATTGTAACAAAGACAAAAAGAAGCATAGTGAGTGGAAGCATGCTATGGAACAGGTAGGGAGGTAGATGAGGCAGCCAGATGACATTAAGAGTGATATTTGTTAATTCTAGTATGGAGGGGTGTGGGGGATTAGCCAGCATAGCTGGACAGTAATTGTACTGATGGTGATAAATTAATTTCTTGAGATGCATGTGGAAGAAATAAAGAGAGAGGGTGGAGAAGGTGATGTAAGTTGTGCAGAAACAGGAAATATAGGGAATGTTTTTCATCTCAAGCAGTTACAGGGAGTGGGAAGTATTTGATTCAGAGCGGGGGAGAATTTGAGTAGAGGTCAGGTTATTTTGAAAATATATGCAAGATTAGCAGGGATTTTGTGAGAAATAGAGAAGCAGATTAGGAATACAGTGGAAGTGAAATTTTTACCGGAGGGAATGGCAAAAGTTCTTCGAGTAAATAATTGAAGAATTGAGCACTAGGGAAGTAGGTGGTGCAGATAGAAAGTTTATCTGTGAATTTAGTAGGTGAAGGTTTAGAGGTATAAGACGTTTTGAGAATTTGTTTATGTAACCCTAGAGGAAGTGGCTACACAACCTGTGTGGCCTGCCGTGCAGAATGTGTAGCCATTTGGCACACTAGTGTAGTCAATAGGTAAGAGGGTCTGGGTAGCTGAATCAGAGGAAAGAGGTTTAAAAGTTAGAAAGGAATGTTTGTGGGAATGTATAATTAATCTTTATACTTGATTTTAAATTTTTGATGGCTATATTCCCTATCTTAATAGTGAACTATATTCTGATTGACATGCTATTCAGTACAATATCAGATAATATAGAACTCAGAAGATTGAGCTAACTAGATGCTCAGAAGGTGAAAAATAATTGCTGGAGGCATAAACTAGACAGTTGGATAGGTAGGTAATCAAGTACCACAGAGTTAATTTTAGAGAAAAGCAAGCTTTTTCAGAACAGGACACTATTTTCTATATTTGTTTAAATTAATTTTTCTTTTCAAAATCAAGATGCTTATAAAGGTAAGGTATTATAAAATGTAATATTTAATGACTGAATAAATGTCAGTCTAAAGAGAATTTAGAGAGCATAACTTTTCCTCTATGGCTCTCATTATAAATTCACGCAAAATGCATAAAACATTATGGATAAAACTAACCCAAATGTAACCAATACATATAACTTGCTGCTTTGGGTAATTACTCTAGTACTACCATAATCTTTTAGGTAGAAAAAATTAATAAAGAGATTAATGCTGTTTATTATTCTTAATCAATGTATAGGATTAACAGAAATCGTTGGAGTAATAATAGGAGCTGTGATAATACTATATGCTGGAAAACATAAATGGCATTGTTTAGGTGTAATAATGTTAACTGGAGGAATTAGCTGTGTATCTTCATGGTTACTGTTCCTGGGTGAGTGTCTAAGCTTAAAATATATTCATCTGGATTTCTTCAATCTATCTTTCACTTAAGAATAGTTCTTTAATGCAACTAGTTTATCTTTAGCCTCTTCAATTCAGTTATTCTGATGGTGATCTCTCAGAAGTTTCAAGAATTGAAATAACTATAAAGGATAATTCTAAGTTCTATTAATAATGACATAGTAGATAATGTTATACAATTTTTAGTCCTTTATATACCATAATTTTCATACAAAAATGTAAATAAAAAATGCTTATATGATTTTTAAAAAAGAGTTTAAGGTACTTTAAACGATTTTTTCTGTATTCAGTTTCTTCCTATAGGGTTTTTACCCATTCTTTGCCACTATCCATTTTTGTTTCAAGAATTTTGCTTATTATTAAACTTGGGAAGAGCATCAATGTTTTATTTGCAGGATTTTAGGGCTTCTCACCTGTAGTTCATTTGCAAGAGATGGCACCAATACTTTAAAAATTTAGTATCAAAATTTTCATTATACCACTAACTTGTGCTTGAAAAAGGCTTCCAATGACTAAGTTAATTATTACCATCAATTTGAGCCCATGAAGAAAGCCGTGAGTAATTTACATAAACAAAACAATACAATAAAAGTGAATTTCACAAACAGCTAAAAATGATTCCAAGTTGTAGAAAAAAAAAGAAAAGAAACCAATATGTGGAACAATAGGAAATTCATGTTTATCTGTGGGGAAATGGATCCAGCATCAGATATCAACTTTCTCTAGGAAACAAGGATACACTCAAGTACATACAAACATTCAATGTGACTGTTTACAGGAAAATGAATTCCTCACCAGTTTTTTCTATCAATAATTCATTAAGCAAAAACTATATTTTTGCTTCTCTAAAATCATAATTGTACATAATTTTTTAGCTATTTAATATATTATTAGTAAAATCAGATGTTCCTGATATATTTATGCATTTGAAATTGATTATAAGAAAGCTTTTTAAAATAAGAGGAAAACAATATTACTTCAGGTAGCCTATATAATTTATGTAAGACATGTTTCTATCACTTCCTATGTTTATAATTGTATTAGCCTTTTTGTATTTCATGTTTTTTCATGACTAACCTAAGTACTTATTTTTTTTTAATTTTAGATACTGTAGGAGGAAAATTACAACCAATTGGCCATAATTGGTGGCATGAGTGGGCCCTTCTTGTTATAGCAATGATAGGTAGACTTGCTGTAGCATGTTCTCTAACACTCCTACAAGTTTCTTCCTCAGAAATAACCTCCACTACTTCCCCTGATGGACAGAAAATGGTTTCCTTGTCAACAGTAACTTTTGCTCGAATTTGTTTACTGTCAGCACCATTTATTGGATACCTGGTAGGTATAACTGTGACAATGCCGAAGGACTGGCCTCCCTCAAACATTTCCTCAACAAATGCCCACCTCCTCATATCCCCA
>WURS02429856.1:0-15931 GCA_011762765.2 Rhinocypha anisoptera | reverse complement strand
GGATACCTATTCGGCAGCCGGGCTGGGCAACTTACCATCAGATGATCGAATAGTGAGTTTAATTTAATGTTTTAAAAGTGTAACATTAGGCTTTTCAAGTTGAAATTTCTACTATGATACATTCATAGTATTTAAGAGGTTATAATTTCACCACAGTAAATAATTATGTGAATTTTAATTGTTTTAAGAGATTGAGCAACTGGGAATATCAATCGATACCTATTATTTTTCCTAACTGGTAATATACAGCAAAACGTAATTTACAAAAGATTTGGGGATTGGAATTCCTTTATTTCATTCTGAACGTGATAAGAATGAGGGTTTTCAATTAGCACATGCACAGCACGAAAAGGACTCATTTTGCAACTCATTTTTCGAAATAGAAAACCGAGAATCATCCCTACACCTCCCTGTCTTCTAAGCTTGCAGTGCACGTAAAAGCTCTATACGTTATGTATACGTATACGCTCGTTACGCTTTTCACTGGGCGAGTGAAACAAACTCTCTCATCCCATAGAATGGATAGAATTCAAAGAAAGTTCAATACTCGTGCATCAGCGATTGGTACAGGCAGAGGACGCAAAGAATCAGACCCATCCAAACGTAATTAAATGACGGCAGTAGCGTAGATACCTTGTAAAATAAAAACATCCAAGAAAAAATACCCCACTTTCTCTTCCTTTCCTTTCAAGATGGGATGAGAAGATTTGCTAGGTGGGGTATTAAATCGTGACCGATAAGCCGTTGGGGGTGAATTAGTCCATCACCCTCGACCTTGGGGGCATTGTGGCCATTACGTATATCCAGCGTTGCCTCGTTTCTTCTGCAGAACCATTGAATAACTTCCATGCCTCACGCATTTTCATCCCCGTATCAAGCATTAAAGTTACTTCCCCGAAGTAACGCGCGCAAGAAAGAGGACATATCGAGTGATGGCCGTGCATTTATGTAGTCAAACAACACCCACTCAAGCCTCTAACGCACATATCTATTCGAATTTCTTACCTCAGATGGGTGTTGTGTATGCCCTAGCATACAAAACATTCATCTGAGGGAAGTTGTGTATGACTAAGCGGCCCTTATAAACAATGACTTCCTTCCCACTAAGGGCACACAATTCACAAAAATAGTTCAAAAAACACAAGCCGTTTTGGAGTGGTTCAGGAATTGTTAAAATTGCTTTTAGAAACCAGTATTTCAATTAGAGGGAAATCCGAGTCGTTGTCCTTATAACTGGTGAAAGATAATTATACCTATACCAATATGCTATTACTATTTCTAAATCATGGTACTGAGAAAAAAGGATGGTCGTATATATGAGGCTTTCACAATTACGCCCATCCTACCACTCCAGGGACACTTTTAAAAACTAAACTACGTTTTAAAAACCAAGGAGGTGAAAAGTAAAAGGAATCTTATTCTACTTATACGTGGTATGGAAGCTAGGATAGTCGACACCTCATGCTACGAAATTTTCGACAGTAATTGTTTAATAAAGCGTTATTTAACATAAGCGTCGAGTTTTATCTTTAATCCTGAGTCAAAACTTGATGAATTTTTCTATTATTTTGATTTATAGCACAGTCATTATTGAAGTCTGCTTAAAATATATAACAATTAATTTTGCCATATACTCATGACATTCTGTACAACTTCAGATAATCGCAAAATCAGATTTTAAAATCAGATTAGTCACATTTACTCTAAAATTTTCCAACGATAGGGGTGATAACTTTTTCTAAGAACACGAAACGATGCATTGTGTCGTCAATTCAACAGTACGGTGTGGAAAAGCTATGAATTAACATCCCACGCTAACGTCGTATCAAAGAATCTGGAAAGGATATTTTTAATCAAAGGAAAGATATATTTATCTACAAAATTATCGATGAAAATTAGCATGTGGAGTAATAAAATTCAATGTTAGCATATGGGATATAAAACGGAAAGTGACGAGGAGGATATAGTTTAGAGTTAAGCAGAAGCAATCTTCGAAATGCCGGCCTGAGCATGTTCCGGCTTTCTCTTAAATTTTGGCATCATTCTTTTCCGAAAGCATCCGAAAACAAGCTGCGCAAATGAAAAGGAGGATAAACGCGGAGGTGCGGAAGGAAGGTACACACATCTTCCTAAATATACTTTACCTTTGTCACTGACTGGCATTTTATCATTTCCGCGTGAGGAGAGATGTCAATTTTGGCAACTGATAAAAAAATCCCCACTCGAATTAATTCTAGATGAGTGAAAGCTTTCTCCATTTCTCAGTCCATAGTACTTATTGCTTTTCTTCACTCCGATAGGTCCAATGGAAAATCAACAAGAGATATCCAATTGGTAACAAATTTGAAAAAAATAAGGATCACGACTATGAATAGTTCCTAATTACTCAAAAATAATGTCGGAATTATTAGAATTATTATTATTATTACCCTGATCGTTATTCTTATTATTCGTGTTATTATGACAAAAAATCATTCAAGCAACATCCAGCAGTCCTCATAAGAGCTATCCTATACGACACTGTCCCAGGCAGAACTTTTCTGCAAGTCCATCATATTGGGGGTAAAATAACCAACCCTGCAGTTTCCACATGCATCAGCTATCTTAGAAAGAACTATCTTAGTTATAGCAAATCTTTATAAGTAAAAATACCTCAAAATAAAAAATAACACACATTTGACTGCCATTACGCAGTGTAGTAGAAACGGAGCTGCGTATTTCTAAGAGCCCTTAAAAGCCGCGCCTCGAATGCTGTAAACTTCCATCGAAGACAACGAAGAATATATGACCCTATGACCCCAGAATCTTCAAGAGGCTATGCCCATTTCAACAGGTTATCGTCTCCTTCCGCATTGCCTGGGATTAGCTCCTTGAATATGAGCGGATGGCAATCACAATTTCCCTTTCCTCTGAGAGTATCATAAACTCGGATGTTACCATTTTTTCAGCTACTGGGATCCACACACGATAAAATGTAACCAAGAGAGATACCCTCTAACGTTTATAAAGTTTTTAAAGAGTGAAAGTTATAAATTGTGTACGGGGTGGGTTTTTATATACATTCATGCGTACACAACAAAAACATGAAAACACATTTAAATAAATAGATATATATAATTAAGTACATACATAAAATAGGAAATGAGAAAAGGGACACAAAAATATAAAAGGACGAACACAAATAGAAGAAAGCACTCGTTTATTTTATTGAATTTCCTTTGTATCCATAACTACGTTACTCAAAAGTAAGAGAGGGCATGACACCCACGCACAAATATTTTAAATCATGCCAAAGTTTCGATTACAAGGAATTATAACCCTAGTTTATGAACAAAATGGCCTCTCGTTTAAGACACAATATTACTAATTCGGATCTATCCTCAAGATCTATCCATTCTCTATCTTATACTGTGGTCGAGTGCGGCATTTCTTCCAGGAGGTCTCGAGGTCTACTTAGGTGATCACAAAATAACGAGCAATTTCCGTGTGAGACACGATTATTGTAATCCTACCTCCCGCTGTCATATTCTGCCACGCAATTAAATTTTTTGGGAGTGACACAATTTATGAACACATTTAGATTTATTTTAAAACTAATTAAAAATCTTTAAAAATCACTCATGCATGATAAAATGGACGTTTCCGTGTTTTCATTGTACCAAATTTCTGCTTTGGATCAAACGGACAAGAATTATATGCTAGTCCCCCAAGAGGAGGGAGTTATAGCATAGGTAGTGAAGGTATGCTAGTAACCGGAAGGGTGGCATGCGTGAAGATAGTCCCAATGCCGAGCGATAATTGAGAAAGATTAAAAAGGAAACAAATTAGCTACCTACAAAAATGAGTATTTGGACAGACAGGGGAATGTGTTGTAAATATATTTCGAGATCGAATTTTAAAAATTAGTAGGAGTAGGAGGTCAAGAGTGACGCAACATTTAGATGAGAAGTTAGAAATTTGTGGAAAAACGTGAAAAGGTGGGATCAGGAAATGCCGAAAAAACATATGATGTAATAACGATTTGTCTCTAATCTCCAAAGGTGATAAACATTTTTACACTTCCTAGGCTTGGATGGGTATCTCTGAGATGAAGAATTTTATTGACTTGGCGGAAACTTTCTATCTTGTACGAATCTTCCTATGTTACATTCTTTAGCCCTTTACTCAGAGCTTCGATGGACTTGGAGGATGTTTGGACCTCTGTAAATAATTTTGAATCACAGAGTTTATTTGTGATGGGTGTGATCTCTCTCTCTCTCATCGTCCATATGATAAACCTCTCAAAAATAGATACAGTAGAGATACAAACAGAATAATCCGGCCGACCACCGTGGCGGCGAAGTAACTCCCTCGTTCATTATTCTAGGGGTCGCGGGTTCGAATCCTGTCTAAGTGTATCCTACACTTAGTGCATGGATATATGAGTTCCTCCTCTTTAAATGCTGTTATATTCTGTCACCGTAATTGGCTTAGTTCCATGTGTCGGCTTAATAAAAAAAATGTTTGGAATGCCTTTACAGATTGTAAAAATGTCTTGTGAATTCTCAAACAATAGTTTACACCAATCTAGCCTAAACATTTGTTGGGTGAAACGAATAAGAATAAGATAAAATTTTCCTCAAGAGAACTTTGGCGAGCTCACAATACAAAGTAGAATAATGGCTTCATATCTTTAGTATTATTTTATTAGTGCCATGATACTCCATAAATAGTGAGCCTCGTTTAACGCAAAGAGCATTTTATGATAGTAAATATCATATTCCATATTTCTTCATTCCAGAATATCCACAAGAAACTACTTAGCGACTCTGGCAGTTATCACAAGCAGCTTACTATAAGGAACAAATGTGATCTAACTATAAGTTAGATCATTCATGGACTGAGTGGATATTTCATTTGAAAGTTATAAAATCTTTTGTTCACTAATTCCACGCAAGGGTGAGAAAAATTGTATTACATCGTAATCTCACAATTGATTACTTATTCTTTATTTGGTAATAGGTGCTTCAAAAACAGAGAATGTCATTGAACACTAATGTTCACCAACCGCAAATACCTACTGTTATTGTGTACTTTGTATCATTGTAATTTTAATGGGAATAAAATTCAAAGACACTAGGAACATTATCTGGCTAGGGATTGAAAGTTCATTCTCGCAAAGTTGAAGGGTAAAATAATTGAATTTTAAATTTTTAGCAGGCATCATTCTCCCTAGCCCTCTCCAACCAACCTGAGATACAAATCAGGAAAAAATGAAGATTGGATGAAAAAAGGTTTAGCGAAAATACGGTAATTAGTTGAAGTAATGTCTCAATAACAAGAGAAACATGTGAGAGCACTTCACTCACCGGCGTGTGCCGGTTCGAGGAGCGGACCTTTATCTTTCGATTTTCTGGGATTTTAGATCAATAATTTTCGACTAACCTCATTTACTCGGCTCTCGATAGTTTCTTGAGATCAAAGACCTGGTATATTTGCCTTTCATGATACATACAGGTGGTAATTAAGAGACCAAGAAATACGTAAGCACTAAAGTGAATTTTCTCTATCCACCACGAATAACGACGTAATGATTTATGTACTGTAACTCAGACTACCCCTCTTTTTCGTTTCTTTAGAGGAAAATTCACTTTATTGCACTAAGAGCAGAGGTAAAGTAACATGAAGAGACCTTTACTTGGATCGAGTAAAAAACATTTCTTGCATCATTCCACAAGAACTCGAAATTAAATGAATCAAAATTATCTGGCATTTAAGTTTCCCGAGGAGGTATCCTGGGTGCCAATTAACTGAAGCTTGAGTACCTATTAATCCTAAAGGCAGAGCAAGTGAAAAAAATTTATCATTCCCTGAGAGAGAGATTTCGAAAATCACTCGGAAAATCATGATGCATATCCATGCATAGATAGCGATGTTATTGAGAAATACCTATGGCTGACTCTGGAATCTAATATGCATCGTTAAAGGTTTCCAAAATGATAGAAACAACTTATGCCTAATTTTATACATTTGGAGTTTTCTAAAATTTCACACTCCTCTTAATACATTACAAGTTATTCTCAAAAAAGATTTATTTCATCCCTAATCCTATTTAAGGCCTTATTTATGTACTTAAAAGCTTATTATCCATGTTTAAATCCTCTCTCCCCTACAAAGTGAAAGATTTTTAAAAATATATAACACCTCCATATTGGACGTATTATCTTGAAAAATATTTTCATTCACAGTTAACTACTCATACCTAGCATATTCAAAATTATTGATCATTGTTTGCTCTTTTCCTAAAATGGCTCTTGCCTAATCGAGTGCTCATTTTCAATTCCCTATAAGATTGTCGTTCAGTGCCATGCAAAACTTTTTCGTAAATTATAATTAAGCAAATTATATCAGTTTTGGCTAATTTCTTTTCTCTTTGTCATGAATTTGCCTTAGCCTTCAATGTGATTTCATTACTTTAGATTATCTGAAACCAAACAGCATGAGGTATTCTTCAGTTTGATCCTAATAGCTGCTCACCTCTAACTGGCTCACTAGATTTTTATCGTCGGACAACATAACTGATATAAACATCTAAGGGCAAACTTTCACTCACACGACTCTTGTAGAATTTCCGGTCCGTATAAATTAAAAAGAATGGTAAATGATGGGATACTGTCTGTTCCCAAAGCTATCTCTGCCAAAGCAAATCCTTCGTCCACAAATTTTACTTTTGTGTTTGGATTGTTGCAGAGTTTACCAGTAAAACACTTAGCCATCCGAATCAATTATACGTTTTAATAATGCATTAAATAATTCTCCATTTGACAAAAAATTGTAATTTACATAGCCGTTTATAATTCTATTCTTTCAAAGTTCTCAAAAAGGTTATATGTAACATATTATCCTCACTTTACTAAACTCTGACTAACCCTGTCCTGAAAAGACATCTAATTCTTTTTTCATCTGTCAATGAACTTCGCTGCCACATGTATCACGTAAGAAATTAACAAATTCTATGAATAAAACTCTAATAATTCTTAAGACATTATTTGGAAAAATATGAAGCAATCTTTAATCTAGAAAACCTATTTCATTTATACATTAGACAGTATTCATAATTGTATTCAACACCTCCAAAACGTTAGATTTTAACATTTACTGGGCAATTTATTTTATTTAAATCAATTGCTTAAAACAGCTAGGAGTTGGCGATGGTGTACGCATGTTTTTTTGTATTGTGAAAGAATTCCTGTTTCGTAATTATCGGCACGTGACCGGAGGCAGTGATGCAATCAAGAGTGCGTGGGAATATCCTATCGAGACGAAGAGCTACTCACAGGTCTCGTAAATCTTGCGCACAAAGATAACATCAGATTCTCTCTCCTCATAATTTAGTATTTCAGTGCCCCTTCGCATAATGAAGTAGACTATCGACGTAGTGACCACATGCACCCTGCATTTCCAAAACAAATCTGAATAGCTTGAGCAAATTCTGAGAAATGATTCTTTTTCAAGGATAAATAATCTGTCAAGCGTAGAAGACATAGATTTGTGACAGTCAAGCGTAATAAAAAACGTGAAGGAAAAAAAATAATGTCACATGTTTTAATAATTAATGTGTACCTAATTCCAGAATTCCCCATGGCAGGTCAAATTTTTACATAGCTATTAAATCACAGATCCACATTTACATGAATCTACGAGGGAAAACTCTTTGGTGTAAGATGTGGTCACTTTCCAACTATCGTATAAAAATATAATTCTCATATCAAAAAAATTATTTTCATGTTTTGGTTAGTGAAGAATTATCAAGTCTAAATCTCTCGCCAAACTAAAATAGAGCTTTATCCTAATAAGATAGGTACTACAAGGCAGAACTGTATTTGTAATTTCGGGCGCTTTACATCGTTAATAACCAATTATTTTTGGCGAACCATAGTAAAAAAACTCAATGGTTTTACTCACTACATTTCACATTTTTTTATTTTAAAAGGTACTACAATATAGAGGTAATACACATGAATGAAATTTTGAAAGGTAATGATTAATGCATATCTTAAACTGATGTCAAAAGACAAAATCTCATCAACCGCAAAATCATTTTCCATAATAATAACATAGATATGAAGAGATTGGTAGGAGCCGGTTTAGCTTTATGATCTGCTAACAACTAATCCTGGGAGTAGTTACCATAGCAAAGTAGCATAAAGAACAGTTCTATAACCCTGTTATGTATATAGTATAATCGTAACTGTAGGCTCGGCTGTACATTTAATAATAATGTAACAGGAGTGCGATTATACTTGTCCTTTTACTTTCAAGTGACACTACCAAACTGAAGTTTTATGTAGACAAACTAATATCTATTTTGTAAACTTATTCACTGACAAGGATATATAATGCACAAGCATGTAGAACTTCCTTTAGAACTATCATCCTAATAATAATGCATTGATATTTTTTGGTATTCATGATCAAGATTCATTTTCACTAAGGCGGCATGCATATTATTTTACCATTTTATTTTCAGTAATGATAACCTTATGTGGACCGATATTCATCTTTATCCCTTCACCCTTTCCCTTCAAGTATAGGGCAACCACACACTCCGCAATCCTTTTCCGTAACATTTTTTAAGCAAGGAATTGAAATAAATAGCCTTCCTGAAAGGTTAATGGCATTCTCCTGATGTATTGAGATGAATGCTGACACTGAAAGCTGATGTTTCCAGGCCATTATACACACATTTCTTCACTACGGCCATTCTCTTATAAATGAACTGTGTCAACTGGAACGGAATGTAACGTACAGCGTGACTTGAGGGAGAGGGGTAAGTTTTCCTCAAGCATGGAGAATAATGAATTGATTGTTCAACAAGTACATGATTATTTTCGGTGAAAGACTTTTATTATCAACGCATTATTGCAGTTTGTAGAAAGTTTTTAATACTTTTGATAAATTTGGAATATCTCTGCGTAAATCGGAACCCGAAAGAGTGCCCCTAATAAAATGATTTATTTCTGCCAATTCCAAAATAAGAAAACAATAAGGATATAATGTTTTCTTTCATTAAAGGTACAGTCTGAGTCTGATTTTGTATAATTATCAGAAGAAATTATCTAAAATTACACTGATTGTAGATTTATGGGATTATATTAATTGGGATTAATTAGAAATAATACGAATTACTGCAGAGTGCTGTTTAAGAAAAACTGAAAAATATTCGTTACGAGAGTCAAATATAGCTTTTGAAACGAGGTCATAATTGGTGTTATTTAAAAACCCGCTGTTTCTTATCAAAGGATTAGGCACTTCATCGAAAAGTTCATTTTTTTTCTTTTATTATTATGTGGAAAATAGTAAAAGGTGGAAAATAGTATAAGGAAAATATATTTTTGCGTTAAGAAAGGAAAATATCTTTAAGAGAATTACCTAAACCATATAAAACGGAATGTCTATGAAAGATATGAATAAATGGTATTAAAATTGTCTCTGGCAAAACCAAATATGGTTTATAAATGCTTCTCATTTGGGTATTCTATTAATACGTTTCAAACAATGTAAAAATATTCATTTCCTATTTTAATTGAGCAGTTTCATTTCTCCGTTTGATGAAAACATTGCAAAAATTCTGTTATTTCTTAAACTGTTAATAGCGGGGATATTCAGAGGAAACGAATGAGACACCTAACGCGAACTTTGTGATCCGAGGAAAAAGCCAATCTAATCAGGCAAATAGGGGGGTCAGCTTACTTTGGAGCGGGTGACCGGAACAGCAATGAACTTTAAGAAGGAAAATTGCGGCCTAATACCTGGTTGAATTTTCGGCATGGCGCGCTATTTTAAGCTGAGAGTGAAAATCGATCAAGGTGACTGAGAAATGTGGCGTAAAGGAAATTGGGTCAGTATTGTGATACATTTTCGGATTCAGTTTCCCCAGCCTTAACGTCAAAAGCTCCTTCTTGTTTCAAGTTGCTCTGTACCTTAACATCATAATTCCTTTCCAAGCTTGAGTCAGTATATTGCCAATTGAACGAACCTCGTGCTTCCATGGAGGTGAGAGTGTTTCTTAAATGGAAGATAATTATTTTTTATCATTTCTAAGAATCGAAAAGGTCAACATTTTAGGCCAGTGGAATATAGTGAGCATTTATATTAATGCAAGTTACTAAGAGCTATTTTATGTACGAAAAATCAATTATGGGTGCGATTTCCCACGATCGGTGGCCGCTTTTTTTGACCCATAACTGATTGAATCATCTGCTGAATAATTTAGCGTGTAATCCTCGAAGACACAATTGTCCGCTTTTAGTTAGTTTTTTTATTATAAATCGCTCTTCTTTATAACTGTCAATTTGTATTGTCTTTATAAATAAATTTTATGGATACCTAGTAAAATTCAACAGTATGGTTTTCCCAAAATTGCATTAATACTGCTTTTAGTAAAAGGAAAATAATAATGTTGTGAAGCCGTATATTCATTCAAGAGTAATATAACTACGATATGTGTATCGCTCATTCTCCTTTCATACATATTAAAAAAACGGCAATATTGGAGGAGTGAAATTAGGCAGCCTAAAAAATAAGTCTTATTTTGAAGTCACCGTCCCTTGTGGATAGCGGTAGTTAATTTTTTTGGCAGTACAATATGTCGTGAAAAAATATTCAGAACAATACAAAATTACGCTTGGTATTCAAGGTGCTTAAAGGTATTCAGGTATTCAAAAAACTTTTAAATTGTTTACCATTAAGCGCCTTAAATTAATGTCAAAAATGATGATAAGATACAATAAATACTTAGCAATTCAATACTTTACGTAGTAGTTTATCCTATCTTCTCATCATGATAGAATATAAAAGCTTCAATAAAAGAGTTCCAATAAAATTCAAACGGAAAAAAAGGTTTACTTACATCCTAACAGAGTGTAAGTCAACAAAATAGATAATACTGTTCAATTTTATCCTGAAATATGCAGCGTATAATATGAAAGCTTTGAAAATGTTCCTAAATGTTCTAATATCTATAACTGATTCCTAAATAAATTCATGTTTGTATAAAATTTTCTAAAATTAAACTTTACGGTATTTCGTTGAAATGAATTTTCAATATTATTCTCAAAAACAAACAATTTAAAATAACATCACGATAACACAATGTTGGTAAAACCTAGTAGAGATTTGTGTTTCAAGACTACATATAATAATTACGTCTGACCTCAACATTGCATTGACGGCTATACGACCCCGTAACCCCTTCTCGACGTCCATGATTTTCGAAAAATTAACATATTCAAGGATGTCCATATGAAAGACAGAGACTTTCCGCAGTATTTTATCTTCGGTTAAATAATTAAAATTTCGTGCCTTATCAAAAAAATGAAAAACTATTTTGACATTTCGTTTACCTTATTCACAGAAAGCATTGTTTTCTTCATTCTGACGGGTTTATCCAGAGAAAATAATAGATTTTCTTCCACAGCGGAAAAGACAAACGAATCAGAAAATATTTTACACGACGTCGGAAGCGTGATGCCTTTCAAATTCCTCAGGAAAAAATAATTCACCGATGTAAATTTTTCCATACTCGTTTCATTCTAAGAATCTAGTTTTGTTTGCCTGGGGTATCAGGATGCCTGCAACAGGTTTAGCTCTTCCATTTCGGAACTGCACACATAAATGCCCGTGTCGGCAAGAAGGACGGCCGAATTGGATGTAACTAAAAGAAAGCAAGAACTTTCGGAAAAAAAGGCAAAGCCTATGACGAATGAATGACTCAAAACGCCGTTACTAAGCGCGTGGTGCGAGCAATAAAGAGGACGGGCGAAACATCAAGTCTCGTCGCCCTACTGTTCATCAGACAGGAACTTCATCTCAAATTAACCCACGCGAGTGAGGCGAGGGATAAGGAAGCTTCCTCAAAATATTTCCCGTGGCGCAAGATGAAATAACTTGAGGAGAAAGGATAAGTGCGTTCAAAATGGGGGGGGGTCTTTCTAAAAGGTGGGTGTGCTCTACCAGTGAGAGTGGAACATGGGCGAAGTGTCGAGGAGCGTGGTGGTAGGAGGGGAGCGTGGTGGTAGGAGAGGCGAGAGAAAGAAAGGTAGGAAAGGTGGTCGGTCAAGTGGGAGTAGGGGGTTAACCGTAGACTAAAGAAGCACTCCGTGGAGAAAGGGAAAGTGACTCGTGAGGAGACGAAAAAAATACACACATAGAGGAGTGCGAGCCGCACGGAGCTGGAGGGAAGATGAGCCCGGGGTGCTCCGCGGATAGATGCGGTCGGCACGCGAACGCCTGGGATCAATTTTTAACGCACACGACAAGAGCCAGTCGAACGCGTGCTGGTGTCATTAAATCGAAAAAGTCAATTCCCGAAGCTATAAATAATCGCACGAGATCCATTCCGTTGGAGATGAAACTGAATATCGCTTTCGTTTTACGAAACGGGATTCAGTGGGAGGAACTAGTATGCACGTAAACGACTCGACATAACCCACCCCTACAAATAAAATAAATAGGCTTGAGGAAACTTGTAACATCGGTACTTGAACGAAATCGGTAATTAGCACCGATGCGTGGTGGTCGAAATCATCGAGTTTTATTCTTGACCGGAGATCATTTCAATATTTCAATGCCAATTTTCTTCTCCTGATCGAAGCTCCTTTTGTGCTATCCCAATAGTGAGATATTATAGCTTTCTATTTATTAGTATCAAAGGCTTCGGGTGTGACTTCGAGGAAGCATCGGATATCCAAATCAAAATGATTACAACTTTGTACTACTCCACAAGAATGATAGGTGGCACTAGGTGCAGCATTTTCCTCCACGAAAAAGCATGCAGTTTCCATATGATATGTCCCTCGCGGAAGTGAATGTTCGTAACGGAAACGCGAAAGTATCAACATGACTGTAATGCTGAAAAAACTGAGCTACAATTTTTAGCAGTAATCAAAATGGCAATGACCACTGAATCGTAATTATCGAAGTAGTCATAAGAAAAGCGTACAAGGACCATTTTATTTTATGATTATATAAATGTAAGCATTCAATATGTACATAATATGCATTTGTACGAATAATAAACATGGATCCTAGTGGATACTAGTTTTAAGCACCCTGGATACTAATGTTAAGCGCCAATTAAAAGTACACAAGTCGAATGTCCGAATGTAAGCATAAGAGTGTAGTAAATACAAAATGTAGCAAGAAGAGGAAGAATATATAACAGAATTTAGGTATTTTGATACGATGTAGCATTGCTTTTGAAAATCAGTTTTTAATATCTATTATTTTCAAAGATAGTATTCGATGGAAGCAAATTTAACATAAATTTTCTATATTGTGTTCTTTCAATGTATAATATGGAAAACATTCTTGTTTAACTTTCAAATGTAATTATGCACTATCTTCCGGTGTGTGTCTAGCTTTCGTTTACCACTATTTTATGATCTGAAAACGTCAGTTCCCATTGGTTTAATACCAAAACATAACAGCAATACTATCTGCCAAAAATAGGTACGTTTTGAAAATCGTTGAAATACTACAGTTATTGTGTGAGGATGAAGCGTAAATGAAGGAAAAAAAGATACTTGATACCGTAAATAATAAATTAGGTTAAAATTTCGGAAATGTTTACTCATTTCCAAATTAAGAAAAATTCCCAGGAGTAATTTTTGTAGGGTGGTGGAAACTAGATTATAAACAAATAGTTGATCATTGTCAATTGCCTTTGTGAGTACTAAACAGAGGTGCCAGAAAATATTAATCAAAATTTATTTTTGAGACATTTAATATTTCCATCAGATCATCAACAAAGTCACAGAACTTGCGTTTTCTTGCAATAACCAATTCAAACATTAGATTTTTAATTTGCATAATTTTTGATGCCCAAAAAAAGGGAACATAAATGTATCTCACAAGTGGTCATGTATCATCAGGTTGGCAAAGGCATCTCCTATTAACTGCACTCGACGAAAATTAGTGGAATTGTGACGAAGGTAGATAATGTACCCACTGCCAAGTGCGAAGGTCACGGATTCGGATCCTCACTAGGTCATGGATATCGTGTGATCATTTATCATAATTATCGATTAAGCTTAATCTAAGATATCATCTCATCCTATGAAGGCCTTAAAAATTCAATGAATGCTAAATAAGTAACAAAATGTTCAAAGTAGAGTCCATGGTGCATAGCAAAGTATATTAATAGCAGCAGTAGTAGTAGGTTTATAGTTGTTTATAAGTACAGTTTGTACAGTAAATTCTCTGGAAAAATTTCGAAGTGTATTAAATATTTTATACTTTAAGAGTCGAAACACGAAACTACACTAATATTTCTTTTCGCCGTCTTGGGGGAAATGTAATCAGTTTAATAAATCCAATTCATAAAGACATATGAATATGAATATAAAAAACAATTTGACCATGAGATTGCAGCTATAATTCCTTCGGTAATTGAAAAAGCAATTCTAACCCCGGTCAACTGAGGAAAGTGAAGGGCATGAGCTTGGACATGTTGTTTAGCTCTAAGTTTTAAAGTTATGTAACAAAAAAAAATTTTTGGCTTACATAACTCGGAACTAAAAGAAGTACTTAATGCTATAGTACTTTATGAAAAGTGATATATTAAAAACTACAAGATTAATGTCAATTCAGGCTCCAATAGTCACCAATAAATTTTCCGACATGGATCACTGGGTCACTGATAAACAACGAAAATTGATTATTTATCCATTAAATATACTGAATTAACTTTCAAATATAAAAGTTTGGCCTATATTTATTTAGCACTAATCACAATGAACCCTTTTTCTTAGAAACAATAAAAAAGAAGTATTGCGCTCCTTTCTAGCGCTTCTTTTACACAATAAGAAAGCATAAAAATTACGGTAATTTATTTTTAAAAAGTCACTGGAGAGCAAAAAAATCATCTTTTATCGCATATTCTTTGCTTTTCTTAGGGTGAACGGCTGCTGAAATCTCTGATTTTATTGCCTAATGCTTTCCCTATCTTTCCTCTCGCTGCCTCCTTCACAACGTTTGTAATTATTTAAATAAGATAAGGTCTCAAAATACATTGTTGAATAAAAATAGTCATCCGATTCAAAAGATAAACAATTATAACTATGATGAAAGTTAGTAATTGGTGCATGCTACTTTCTCTTTCTCTTCTTTCACTATCTGATACTTGCCAGGCTCCTTTCCAATCATATAGCCCCATGGCTTGGTTAATTGATATGATCAATACGCGTGAGACTAGGATCTCCACGAAGTAGGAATATTTAATTGCGGACAAATTTAAATAATATATTTAAGGATTATTTTGTTTTATTTCTAAAAATTAAACTAATTCAGTAATTGGTACACTAATGAAATTGTTTATCGGAGAAAATTGTTCCTAAGGAACTAAGAAACCTAAGGACCACGAAATTCCACGTTGCCGAACCACAATGAGCCACTGCTAACACGAATATTTTTTTACCTTGAAGTGAAAGCGGCAGATCCAGTCTAAGAAATTACACTCGGAGTCCTTACCTTTGTAAATAACCTACAAAACATGCCGTTATAATAATCATCCTTTATTCCAAATGCTTAACACCATTTTCTCCGCCGAAGCCTTTTCCGATTAACGAAACCGTCTCCCAGCTCGCTCGATCAATTACGACAGTTGATGCAGCGTCGTCGCAAAGGCGCCTGCAACAACAGTTCACAAAGACACAATGGGAGACTGCAACGCTCGATAAATGTGAAAATCTGTCGACGATGACCTTTTCGTGTAGACGCAAAGGCAAGGGAAGTGGAGAGAGAGAGAGAGAGAGATGGACCATCGAACTATGCCGTGGCTGAAAGAAAGAGCGAGAGGGAGAAAGACATCGTGGGATGGGAAAAGAAAAAGGGGTGTGGTGGGGTGAGGGCTCGGGAGACTTGGGAAGATGGGGGTGAGTGAGGTTGGGGG
>WURS02429845.1:0-15933 GCA_011762765.2 Rhinocypha anisoptera | reverse complement strand
GTGGAGAGTACGGAGGAGGATGTTTTTGGGGGATGGGAGCAGAGGACCAAACAGAGAGGGTGGTTTGTGGGGGCCCCCCTTTCCCTTTCAGAAACGTAGCCGAGAGGGGGAGAGAGTGAGAGAGAGAGAGGAGAGAGACCTTAAATCAGACCAGCCCCCGGGTTATCTGGAGGGAACATTGTTTGAAGGAGGATGCCGGGAGGGAAGGGTTGCGGGGATGAACGAGGCTGGGCGCTCCTGAGGTCGGAGCGCCTGGCAAGGAGTCGCCCGAGTTTCAGGGACACGGATCATGGAAGTGACAGAGAGGATTCGAGGAGCATATTGGCGAGAATTGAGGAGATGGTGTGGAAGAGAATGTGGAGCCAACGAGACGCATTCCCAGGGATAACTTATAGGTGCTCCAAAAATGGGAAGCCGAGTCGTAGTTATTAAAATAATATCGCTATCCTGAGTTTTGTAGCAGGTATATGTTTGAAATATTAGTATTGAGATCCCCACCAACAAATATATTTCAATAAATATTTTATCTTAGAAATTTAATTGTAAATATTACAGAATATACGATGTTTAATGATAATCTACAAGTTACAGTAGGTTTACAGAGTTCCGCCTTAATATACCGTGGAGTGGTAACGATTCCGTTGGATGACGACCGAGGAAGCCTCGTCTATCCTGCCTACAGACTAGACTGCCGTCCCGGTGTGCCGAGTCCCGTATTTGCCAGGATTCAGTTTCTATATCGACCCCGCCACTGTTCTTGGAATTTTAAAAATTGAGACGGATTTCCGTTTCTTTCCTCAATCGTGTTTCTAACATGACATCATCATTTTATGGCCGCCGCTCCAGCCTGAGGAGCGGACGCTGCGTGGACTAAAATTTTCTCCACTTCGATCTATCTGACGTAGGTGTCCTATCCCGGAGCAATAAAGTCAAATGTTCTAGCCAGTGGAACTCTAGGAATCATTGGAACGCGCAAGGACCTCCAACATGACAATTTCGAAGTCCATGGCGAGGGTTATAGTACGATATATAGTTTCCATCCATCCTTGACCTAAAGGCTGTCGTTACATCCAGGAGCTTCTGCCATTCCCTTACGTTGGCAATATCCATCCGCCACCATCCTAGCCTGGAATTCGTTATATATATTTTTTTCTTGTTCTTCCATTTTCCGTTCAATGTTTTTATTAATCAAACTGTTATTTCTCAGTTAATGACCCAAGAATTTCATTTTCTTTTTCCCAATCACATTTACAAGTTTTCTCCCTTCATCCTCGTCTTTTAGCACGTCAGCATTAATTTTTTATCTCCACCCGAGAAATTTTTAGCATTTTTTTCCATGTCCACATCTCTTCCGCTTCCAGACGGGCCGCCCCATCTTTCCTGGAGTAAAAAATTCGCTTCCAAATAACAAAGTGGTTCAAATTCAGGCTCTAGCAGATTTTTCAAAATCTATGTTTTTATGTTAGAATATTTCTCTCACCTTGAAAAACTTTTTGGTAATTGCAACTCTCCTTTTCACTTCAGGAAAGAATCTGCTGTTCAGAACGGTTACCCAACATAAGTAGAAAAATCCTTTTAACAGATTAATTTTCCGTTTGTTTATTTTAATTTTTGTTCGTACATTTTCTTATTTTTTACTACGAGCATCACTTATTTTTTTAATGTTTACGGTTCATTCATATACCCCTAAGCCTTCAGAGAGAACTTCCAAAATGCTATTGGTTTCTTCTTCCAAGTATCGGACTGTCATAAGCGAAACTAACTCAATGCATACTATTCCCATTACCTTTTAATCGTTTGATTTTTGCTTCATAGTGGCTATGCCTTGTTCGATGTGCATATTAATTAATATCGGAGTAATATATTATACTGTAATTAAATAATTAAATATAGGGCAGTGGTAGGAATCATGTTTAATTAATGGCGTCGCCTTTATTTGGAACATCTCCAAGGTAAAGCGTTCAAATTTACTGTATCCTAACGGATAAAAAATAAAACATGCTTATGGAATAATTTCTCTATGTAATAGAATGATGGTTTTTTAAAAAATAACTCTTATATTTCCACAAAAGAAATGGAAATATAAGAGTTATTTTTAAAAAAACCATTCTATCATGGATTTCCACCAAGTGACGGCCTCCACAGTGAACTTTGTTCTCTATGTAATCCCTCAATTACTTTTCCAAATCTACTGAATATTTAAATTACAGAGAAAAAATGCATTGGCACGACTATTGTGAATTCGAAAGAAATTTGATGGTATGACCTAAAACTATGGTTTACGGAAGAGGTCCTACGAGTTTAAAAGGTAGACAAACGGAAGTTTGTGAGACTGACGTGATCCAAAGGAAACGGGGGCTTCTGATACCATAGTAGGAAATAAATTACCCAGGGTGAATACATATTTATCTTGGGTCAATTTAGTCCATTCCATTTATTACCGGTGCACTTCCGGAGGAAAGATATGCTAAAGAGTAATAATTTCGTATTCAGGAAGGCGCGAGCGGGGAATAACAAGTGGGTGGAAGAAAAAGGACGGAATTGGGGAAACGTGTAGGTTTTTGAACGCTGAAAAGTACCAAAACTGGGCCCACTCATATATTTCTCATGTCAAGCAGAGCGGTCGAGTTTAGGTTTTAAAGAGGTCTCCGTGGAAGAAACGAGGTCAATTTGTTAGGCTGGATTCCCTCTTCTTCTGTGTCCCATCCACCCCCCCCTCCCCCTCCTCCAGTTTCTCAAAATAACACACTAATGCCGCACTGGGGAACCCTCTCTCTCATTAGGAACAGGAAGGTTACCTAATAATCCGTAAGAGCTGCCGGCAAATAGTCGTCGGAGAGAGAGAGAGAGGTGACGAAGCGAGAGAGAGAATGGCGTTTCGAGTGGATAGAATTTTCTGCAATCATTTCGTTAGCGCGGCGAATGAACTAACTTTATTCTCTCCGTGATGATAACTATTGAAAGGAATGTTTGCAACGTGACCCATGACTTCTTGTCTTCACCCTTTGTGGACTTGCACAGCCATTAAGGCAACACTCATCCGTGTCCAGACTTCCGCTCCGAAAAACTCCGGACTTCCGGAAAGTAGCCTCATTAAGCGGACTCGCAGCGAACCCCACCTGAGTTATCACACACACACACACTCAAACCCTGACTAGGATGTCAAGGCGAGACCATTAACGCCGAGAAACATTAGAGCGAATGCCAGATCAGCCGAGATTTAATGCTTTGTTGAGAAGTAAAAAAGGCATGAAATTACAGTCTTAGTAGTATTTACACTTCTCATCTCAAGCATTTGGGTGTGAGAATTTAATTCAAGTAGCTCATTATTTCCGTTTGGCCACTATTTTCTCCCCATTAAGATAAAAGTAGAATTCTTTTTGGTAATAGGCTACTTTTTTTTACAGATCACAGGCACCAAGAAAATTGAACGAGTAAGGATCTAATAAATGCATCTGGAAATTTGCTAATTTCGGATAGTAAAAACATTTCCATCAGAGATACGTGAAGGGCTACCACAAAGTTACGCCTGAGACTGTTTCTTATATGACGTGTTTCTCTTTCTCCTACTATTTCCATGAGGACTTCAGCCGTTCAATAAATTATTAATATCAGAAGAAAATATATTTAATTACTGTTGCTGAATTAATTACAGTTTAATTTAAATTATAAGGGTGTCCATGAAAGGTTTATTTTTACTCATATTTTAGAAAAAATAAAATATAAAATGAGTGAATAGATAAAAGGCAATAAAAATTAATCTCTAGATACCTAGAGTAAATTCAAAACAATAAATTTCATGTTTTCTCTATATTATGTACCCATGTATACATATAAACTAGGTAGAAAACAATTAAAATTATTTGTACTTCCAAATGATTGTAGAGAGTTCAGCTTAGACTACCATTCAATTCATTAAATAAAGTAAAATCCTATTGGCAAAAAAAGTACAAATTTTCTCAATGAAGACAAAAGTAAATGAATATTTAAGGTTGTTTTCCGAATATTCCGCCAAAATATTTATGCAAAAAATTAAATACAAACATCTTTTCCTTCCAGCTAAATTACTTTGTAACTACCTCCAAAGTTATTCGCGTTATAAATAATGTCAGAAAATTATTCGTCTAAAAGAATGAGAGTCGACTCACAGCTTTCGTACATTGAAACTCATTTATGCATGTCCTCCGTTGTTTCCTCTACTTCATTGACCTATATTCTTCCTTATGTTAGAGTCATTAGCGCTCTTAATCCCCCTAAACATCTCCCTTTAAGTTTTCTTTCTTTTTTTAAATGCCCCAACAACTTACTCCGTTCCTCTGTCACCTCTGCAACTTCTTCATTTACCTGCCTTCATGCCCAGTTCATTTCTTTCTTTCTTTCCAAAGTTCAAATCTCATAAAGACTCCAATTTAAGCTCGCTCTCTTTCTTAAAGATCAGGTTTTAGAAGTGCAAAGCATCTTGCCTCAAATCTTCAGCAATCTTGAACTCTAAATCTGGAATCTTGTACTTAAGTCTCGGCCAATGTTTCCCATATCTTTAATTATAGTTCTTTATATCACTTTTGTCCTACTCAAAAACGGTCACCCGCTAACTCAAATATTCGCCTAATGGTATCATTATCACATTAATTTTCCAGGATACTTGAGACTCCTGAGACTCAGATATGTAATAATCCTCATATACGTGAACTATTTACTGCTTTACATCCATAATTCGTCGTTCGTCAACTTATCCTTTCGAATTTTCCAGTCTTACTAATTATTTGACAATTATAATTCTTTTAATTTTTTAACGATTTTCAAACTGCAAATTAAATAACATCCATATCATTCATGTTATCGTCTTTCCGTTCCTAAAATGAAAAGTAACAGCGCCCATCTGAATTCTTGCCTCTAAAACCACTTTACCCATTTACGAGATTTTAGTGTAAGATAGTATGATTACTGCACTATTATAGATGAAACTCATTCTCCACGAGTACAATTGCCTCTTTAACGAAAGCAATATTCGACCCTTGTACCTTCTCGAACGCCTTTTGATTTCCTTGAAGGTAGCAAAGATATTTTAAAATTTATTTCATATATATTTCCATTAATAAACTCATTTCTGAAATGAAATTACTTTTCCCCTTCCATTAAACTGCAGTTAATCGTAATTCGTAAACCGTAATTCATACACCCCAATCTAATAATTTCTCTTGATGATTAGATAAAGAATTTAATAAACTTCGTCGAGTTAAGATTAGTTGTTTTGTGTTAATGAATAAACTAAATTTACAGAAAATAATTATTTTTTGACTGCAACCATGGTTTTTGGGGGTAAAAATTATACAAAGATCTACGGTATTACGGTCATGGTATCTATGCCAGTCTAAAAAATTATACTTTTTGGAGACAAGCATCACGTAAGATTATATATATCAAGAGAGAATTCCTCCAAATTTAGGCTCAAAGGGCAAAATCGGTTGATATTCTTGAATCCTCATATATTTTTCTTCCAGAATTGAACATGTTGGAGAAAATAAATTATTCAATTATGCATCCTGGTAATCATTCCTATATTACAATTATTATAAATCGCCGTTAAATAAGCATAATCAACCTCTTCGAATGTAAGTGAACATATGACATCATAATAATCAATCAATAGGGTCCTTCTCATTAACTCTTTCCTTTTTGCAAAGGCCTATTTTTCTAATGCAATTCTTCGTCTAATGTCCGTGACACTACGTCCATTTTCGTCTATGACGCTTCCCAAATATGTGAACTTCGCTACCTATTCTAAAATTTATTCCCTTCTAGCATGATATTTAGTATAGCCTTCTTACTTGTCAAAAATCTCATTCCTTTCGTTTTCTTACTGGAATGCAATATACCTTACTATTCCATTGAGTTAAAAATACATTAATGTCTTTATTAAAGTATTATTTAGACGATATAGGTGCCACATTTCCTCTCTCCCCTTGTGCAAACTGTTAATAGTCCTAGAGTAGTTAATCGAGGAGAGTACACCACGCTCCCTCTCTTCGTATGCCCGGCTTATTCTGTCGTGAAAATCTCAATCTGAGAGCTCGTATAATTACACGCTTCCATTTCCCGTGTTTTTTTTCGCCTTATTGATTTCCCGACTAAACTCATTCATTATTTAATTTTCTGTGCAATCCTAACAATCCCGTGTTTACTCTTCCATTTTCTTCTCCCCTTCATCTGTCTAATTATCTCTCTCGTGAACAATGGTCCCCTATTTCCTCTCTTTCACCTTCCATTTTTTCGCTTGGCACCTCTGGTAATTACCTTTTGTTAAGATCTTACAGCCTTCCCCCAAGATCCCCCCCCCCGCAATATCCTTGTATGAAATTTTCGCAGGGATTCCTTCCTACTACTTATTTGTTATTACCAGGAGATCGTCCATATTCCATTTTCCTGGTTCATTTTACCTTTTATTTAATTTTTATTATATCCACTACACCATTTTAATTTAAGTAAATCATAACAATAGCGAAATTATGAAAAATATCTGAAACTCTCCTAAGAGATAGCTAATAAATGACGTAAAAGTTACCAAAACAAAGTATTAAGTCGGCATAATCATTTTAGCATATATATATAAATATATGCTGTATATTTTATTTATTTTATTTAATTTTGTTTTTGAAGCCATTAAACCGTTTATCTTCGCAATCTTATCATTTTATATTCGCAGTCAAAGTCATTCCAATGTCTATTCGGCATACTCCCTCTCCTTCTTCTCCAGTTCCTAAACCACTGTCAAAATTTACATAAACTTATCCTTTGTGAATTATTTATACACCATTTGGTTATACTATTGAGGTTATTAAATAATTACAAAAATATCTATACATATGCTATGCATGAAAGTAAATGGAATAAATTAGTTATACTTTAGATTAAGAGTTAACTCACCTATAGGCCTATATGATGAATTTATAAGACGTAAATGACGTTAATGTTTATTTCTATATTAATGGCTTTATATAATACAAGAAACAAAATTAATGGAATTTTCGAGAAGTAAGAAGGCTAGGCTAAATATCATGCTAGAAGGGAATACATTTTAGAACAGGTAGATAAGTTTACTTATTTGGGAAGCATCGTAGAGAATAATGGACCTAGTGACATATATTAGACGAAGAATTGCATTAGAAAAAGGAACCATTACCAAAAGGAAAGAGTTAATGAGAGGGACCCTAAATAAAAATTTGAAGAAAAGATTAGTGGAAACCCTAATATGGAGCGTAGGACTATATGGATTCGAAACCTGGTCCATGGGGAAGGATGATGAGCTTGATTGGATTGGAGGCTTTTGAGATGTGGGTTTGGCGACGGATGGAGAGGGTGAGGGGGACAGAGAGAAAAACGAATGAAAAAGTTTTGAGAATGGTAGGGGAGGAGAGGCGTTTGCTGCGAGAAATCCAAACAAGACAGGAAAGGTGGATGGATAGGGTACTCAAGAGGCAATGAGTTGCTGAAGGTTGTAATAGAAGGTAGAATGTTGGATAAGCGGGGTAGGGGTAGGAAGAGAAGAGAGATTTTGGGCAAAATGATAGGGGGTAGGATGCACGCAGATTTTAAGAGAGATTATAGTTAGATGCTATACAGCCAACCTAAGCAAATTTTCATCAAAAACCTACCTTAACCGGTAGATTACCCTTCATCAATAACTCGGGGAAACTAGGCTGTGACCTTAGAATAAGACCAAGAGGGGAAATAATGAACATGGAATTAGAGACGCAATTCAGAAGGAGACTACAGTGAATATCTAAATATGTCACCGTATCAAAGTGAATAATGAGAGAGGCCCTCCAGGAGAATGATACTGATTCAAATCCTGTGAAAAGTAGTATTTTTATCCTGAAACTGGATCTGTATCCGTCTAATCCTCTTAAGCAAGGTAACTGTTACGACAGAGGATATGAGAAACAATAAATACGCAGCACCCTTTTAATTTGAGGTTCATCAATCAGGTATTTAAAAACCCATCTGGGACCTCAAGGTAGACCATGACAACCTACAACAAAATTCTAACATCAATTTCAGAAGCTGATTTAAACACTAAATTTTCTAAAAATTTCAAAAAGTCCTAGGAGCCGAAGAGTTTCCTTAAGAGCGTTGTAGAAAAATTGAAATTAGATGGTAACGAAGGATCAATTGCTACAAGATTGCTAATCTGAAGTGGTAAATGTTGGTGGAACAAATAAAATAAAGGTAAGTACAAGCAAAGATGTGCCATATAAGTCTGGATTTGCTGTTGAGATATAGTCTTGGTGTTTTAGATATATCTCAACCGCAAATATAGTGATATACATGTGTAGTCTAGAGGTGATGGCTAATAAATATTATTGAAACGCAGTGGAGTATACAAGCTTCAATGTAATGACTGCTGTTCAAATTACATTGGGAAAAGGGGATCCTGCTTAGTGAATATCAAGCCTACCTTGCACTTTGCCAAACGCCTCCTCGATCACAACTACACCAGTGATTTTGAGCCGATCATCCTCCACAGGGAAGAGAATGACACGAAATTAGAGCAACTTTAAACTCTCATTGGCCAAACCTCGCCACAAGGAAACTGGATCAACGAACAATTATATTCACATCGCTCGCCCCTCCTCAACGTGTTTTCCTCAAATCCAGAACAAAGTGCCACCCCCACGTGTGAAATTAATTCAAGGTCAGAGGAAAGTTAATTCAAGGGAGTAAAACTGGGTGAAAGAATTGAGAGGCTAGAGCAAAAGAGATTGGGAATGAATCCAAAACTGAAATGAGACTCGTAAAACTGATATGCAGCAATGAACTGAGACCATAGGCCAACGACCTCAGTGTCCATATAAGAATTTAAGGGTCACATTTCAACAATTTTATAAAAAATAAAAGCAATAAATTTATATGACTGTCGCATTTTTAATATGTTATAAATAAAATTTTATTAATACTAGAAATACTGAGAATTTCCAGGTTAAACCAACATTTCTCCCCTGCCAAAAAAAAAGAAAAATGCAGAAAAGTATAAAGTCATAGGAAAAACTAACGTATGGTCTACGCAATGAATCTTCTAAAAAGTTGCCAGGAAGGTTGAAGAACATTTAACTGAATATTGGTGTTTTTTCGGAAGTATTGGAGGTGCAAGGTAGCTTATTCCTTCCAGTCGCAAGGTAGAGAACTAAAACAAAACAATCGAGAATCTCTGTGGATCCAATGTTTGTACTTAATTAAGGTGTCGGTCTGAAGTACCATGCCACTTTTTTTGAAGGTGATTTTAATGGAATATATCAATCAATCACTCACGAACACTGCAGGGGTCAAGAGTGATGAGATCAGAAAGAAGACTCACGAGGATCTTCATCTTACAGAGTAAAGCAAGAATGTTCATTATCGGTAAAAAAAAAAAGCAAAAGCAAAAGCCAAAGAAAAAGGCAAATAGTGGATTCCGATAAATGTAGATGGCGCAAATAAACCCGTAAGAACACAAAAAAAATTACGGCCACCCCTAATTGCAAAAATTTAAATCACTGATAATAAATCATAGAATAATTTTCAAATAAAATTTAGTCAAGTATAATTTGGTTGGAGAAGTTATATTATTTAATCCTATTCGTTATTCGACCAGAAGTGAGGCATATTAGATGGACCCATACGAAGGGAATATTAGACATAAGTTCTCATGCAAATTCCCTTCTTTGAGAATAGGAAATTACTAACCACAAAAACATCATTCATTATTGTGGAAATATATTAAGGCATACTGGTGTTCCTGAAGGAAGGAACCATAAAAAAGAACTAAGAAAAAATTCGAGGGTGAATCTGAAGAAATAACTGGCCTAAGATATCAAAACAAGAAACCGAAAATGGCGAATTACACGACATTGAAGATTGATAGGATTATCAGGCTCGCCAAAAGCTTCAATAAAGGTACCCTACCATTTGTAGGACCTGAAGTTGTCGGTTACAACGACAATATTTGTTAGGTATTATCTGCAAAACCCGGACAACTGATGATCGGTTACAGCGTAACCTAAACGAAAACAACAACTCCAAAAAAGTGGTACTCCAAAGGCGGTAAATTTGAAACTTCGATCCGGTATCCATGCCAAAAATCTGAAAGAATCGGATTATCGATTGCTGATCTTTTTTATTTCTACCATTAATAAATATATTCGGGTCTCTCTCGTTGAAAAAAAGAAAATACACCTCATAATTTCTTTGCTGGAATTTTAAGGTCCAGACAGAAGTTTAATGGCAATATATTGAATAAGGAGAAATGCACATATTCGAGAATTGAATCCAGAAAAATATAAGGAAAGGGAGTTCACACATTGGATGTAAACTTAATGAGGCGGTATTAACTCTCCTGCTATTCTGTTTTTCTCAATCTCTTTCTAACGCGTCATCCGCCATCTGGCGTCTCAACGATGGGAAAGAGGGGGAATGAAGAGAGGTCGTGCAATAAGGGTGTCCAACCATTACAGGCGCCCACACTGATTAGAGTTCACGGATGACCGGGCTGCAACTTTCCGGAGATCGAAGGATAAGGTTGCCGTAAAAAAAAAATGAAACCGTCAATTTTGCTTCATCATTAAATGGACCTTAGGAAACTATATGGAATATGTTCTTTCGGGATGAGCAATACTTCTGTCATTAAAAAAATATGTCCAATGCTTTGGCGTAGTTTAATCAATTCCCCACAGAAGTGACCTCTCACATCAGAAAATACCTTAAAGATTTTCCTTTTCCCGATTTAAGAAGTCTACCAATTACTTTTAGCGATAAAAAGCTGTATTTATATAAGGCTCATCTATCACTTTCATGAATGATGAATTCCTCCCAATCACTGAACAAGTAATTTGCCAGTCACTCTCTGAAGTGATGTTGAGAACATTAAATGAGATTAATAAAATCCAAGCGAGGCTCACACCTATCTTTCACTTAAAGCACGACACTGTTATCGAATGCACCAGTGAGGAAAGCATTATTCAGGGGCCATAGAGTATAAATATACTTTTATCTTAAGATCTACAACGTTTATTAAACCCTCAACCCTTAGCTTAAGATTTACAATGCCTAGCTTAAATAAACATTTGTCGCAAAAACGTTTCATGCTAGATATCACAGTAATACAGTGGCTCTTCTAGAAAGTATGTATCTCATTTAAGGTAACATACTATTACTCACTTAAAGTTGTAAAACGTGAAGCCAAAGCAATTCCAAAAGTTTTCTCCCTAAAATATTATGAAATAACATGACTTCATTGTAAAATTGAACTGTGCATTAATTATAGTAACAGCATGATAATCTGTCTGCACAGTAAACCCATTTTCTCAGATGAAATTCTCTTATCAACGTGTTACAAGAAGCATGTTCTGTGTTAAAAGTCTCTTGAGTTTTCCTTCATCATCCTTTAGTCCTCACTGGAAACTGAATGACATTCTGGAACAGATGCAAATAAATTTCACTCCATTCAAGAAAATCGCAGCTGACGCAACTGTATTCCACGGTCAAAGGTCTCCGCCACTCCAGCGCATGTTCGTGGCAGCCCTCCAAACAAACACCCACTTGCTGCCCAGCCCACCTTACTTCCTGACCGTCCCCCCTCTCAGCCCTCAACCCCCGCAGATTTCAGCAACACATTTGCACAATGCTGCTGCATCTCTCCTTGCAAAAGGGGAGATGTATGAAAAACGGTGGAAATGAATTTGAAAGTCAAAGATTAACCAGTGAGGAAACTGGGTTCTCAACAAATTTTATCAATTGCATTACTAAATGGAGGAAGGGATTGGCGAAGAACTATCTCTTTGTTCACTGTAGAACCCCTGCACAACAGAGATAAAATTTGAATTCACGGAAAGCGCTGCGGTAGATAATTTTCATGCTTGCTTAGATACATAAACCCGGCGAACTTCAGGAGTAAACCTTATTTACCGTTTTCGAGGTTCTACCTAACCTTTCGGATGGATAATAGGGTCTAAAAACACGCGGATGAACTTTGGCAGTAATAGATCATTGATTTTAAGTGCGTATCACCTTCATGTTGGAATTAATTTCTGAATTTTAGTGCACCCTGGTTTAGGTAGGGTATATAATATCCGTGTCGTATTATTAATGCTTTTATTGGGGGCTTCGACCGCTAACGTCATTTCACTCCTCTTCAAATCATAGAAAAAATCTATTTGTAAAACACGATATCCATTCCCAAGACGTGACTAGAAACCGCAACCTTTGGGATAGCCGGAAATCGCGTTACTCCCAGACTAACCCGGATACTACTTATCACTTAAATTAACTACTTGATCTAACTTACAGTTTTTTATTAGAAAATCTCATATAATCATACATATGTCTTATAAATAAGCTGTTTTACGGTGGTCAGAAAAGTTTCCGACCTGAACGTGAAGATGGCAGCACTCGTAAAGAAAAGCTAGTGAATTTCGTTGTTCATCTGTTGACAGTTACTTACCAAAGTTTCAGCAATTTTGGACGCGCAGTTGTTATGTAACAATCGTATGAGTGAGTTGATGTGAGTCTTTTTCTCGTCGTATGTTTCTCTAAGTGGATACGTAGAAATTTTACCCATAATGATGAGATCCAAAGAACCTTGAATTATAATCGATGCACCTGGGTTGTTTACTTGTTATTCCAGATCTTGAGCTATCTTTGAGTAAGTCTAATGTCACCCCTAATTCACTGGTTTCGCTCTAAAGATCACCTTGGTGCATTCAACGTAATTATCGCTAATCTAATCATGATACTCGAGCTTATCTCGAAAAATCTTCCCTAGTTGCCACAGACATTATTCTCCGATTTATTCCTCCCAAATAATCTTGTATGGCTTTTGATTGAAGAGGTAGTAGTGTTTATTTGCCAATTATTTTTTTTATAGTTAGTGATAACTCTTGCTTATAGTGAATTAAAAATCCTAATAGTTTGGCATTGAACAATTTCGGCGCAATCGAATTTCCTGATCCAGGAATTCAATTTTAAGACTTTAAAGTTTCTTTTTCCACAATTTAAAATGTCTTCGTCTCACAAAATAATAACGAAGCCAACTTTCCATTCGTTTTAAATAATACTTATGTTGACTCCCTTAAGAATTAAGTTTTATTTTCAAAATATTTACTCTTGATTGTGAGTATTCTTAACCTTCCAGTTCTTTTGGAGAACTTTGCAAAACCTATTCCATAGGATTGGTACTTCTCGGATGCAATCAGGCGAATCTATTCTTTATTCTGGATTTTTATCAGTTTTCTTCTTCCTCATTCTTGTCAATAGTTCCTTTAAGAGCCATCAAATACCAAAGTCCTCAACTTCAATTATTAATATATAAATTATGACACCACAGTTTCTATTCAGTATCGATGACATCAGAGCCGACATTACGGGGTAGAATTAACTACCCCTCTAACCTATAGTCTGATCGTAAAACTAATCATTTACATAAATAATTATCTGGGAGTTATAATTGTTATTCGAATAATTAAACATTCACGATGGTACGAAGATATCCCCACAGAATCTTAATGAGTTTAACTGTGTAGCATTTCATGAATTATGCATACTTATACTTTATTCCGCACTCTACATTGTTGTAGCAGTGAGAATTTAATCCGTGCTTAGTGTGGTGTTATTAGTGTCTCCATCTATGATACCTGTCTCTCACCAATTGTCATATATTTGTGGCTATGACACCCGACAGGCAAAGAATGAGGAAGGCGGCAGTCTACCATTTCAGTTTGTAACTTCTTACAGAGAATAATTCTTTGGGCACCATCTAGTGTGACTGCACTAGCTTAGTGCACAGCTGCGTAACCGGAGGTCCTCTTGACACACATTCATGTTGTTAATTTGAGAAAAAATGAAAATCCTCATTTGAACTTCCAAATCGCCATTATTTAACTCTATTTCAAGCCTAAAAATTACTGGTAAATATTTTTTTTTATTTCTAACGGAAAATAAAATGACGTCAAAGTAACTGTGTTCAGCGATCACATCCGGGTACCCTATATATGGAAAATGGCTATTTCACCCGGGTGTTAATTAATAATATTGAAATTTAAATTGGCGTGATTACAGTGGTTATTACACAAACAATTGAAACAAGTATTTAGTTGCGTTATTCCATATTAATATCAATGTAGTTGAATAGATTTAGTTATATATATATATAATCGTGAATAGACAATGCTCATTGGAAACCAGTGTTCCGCGCAATGAATATTTCCTCGTTTTCCTACTCCTCTTTATCGTTTCATTTTTACCAAACAGGTCAATACACTGTAATATGGTCCCTCTGGTTCATTTTATTCTTCAGGAATAGCGGAAGGATACATACATACGTAGGGATGTAATGCCTAGAAATGCTACTATCTGTGAACCGATTAAATCAAAAAAGCATTAAATGAGTGAATTATTGTTTTCTACTCTCTTGAAAATAAAATGTGAACTATTTGCTATGGCCTTTTGTAATATTATTTATCTAATGTTTCCAACGCTTTTGAATGCCCAAAGTAAGTGAAAATTATTTAATTACGATACCAATTCATACTTTGGCTCTTGCAACTGTGCAACTTGAATATGCCACTGAACTAAAATCATTTTCAAAAGAAAATGACTTAGGACAAGGCAATTTTCAAATTAGTAAACATGATGTGAATTCTATTGGAATTTGTCTCTATTTTTATAATCCAAAAAGATAAAGTTTACTCTTGAGATCGCATTTGTTAGTCAAGATATGAATTGATGTCATCACAAGAAGAGGAGTCGAAATAGAAGGCGTACCTCTTTGTACAATAAAACACTTCATTTTATTATTTGTGTGCCATCTACTGAACATGTTTCGTAGCTTTGCCACATTTTCGTATTGACATGCACCTGAAGATGTCGTTAAGGGTCAAAACCAGGTTTTCTCTCGGAAATGACACGTGGAAAATGAAGATATGTGATTCAATATGAAAAGGAGAAATTTTGGGGTAAATTTAATCGGAACCAAGCCATGATTTGGTGTCAAGTCCGATCGGCACTAATATCCGGCTCTTCAGAGCGGAAAAAAGATATAGAATTATGGAAATGGAAGGTGGGGAGTTTAAATGTTGGAGGAGCTTCCAAAAAGTAATCGATCAAAGATCAACCTCACAAAATATACTCTTCCACTCCGAACAAAAATAGAAATGAAGCAGGGTAAATCAATAATTTGTATTCATTTTTTATCCAAAAAAATTTTGATGAATTCATTCTTCTTACGAAAGGTAAATCAAGAGATGAATATCTTCAACGATGCGAAACAACTTTAGGCACATCATTCTTCGCCTAAGCCGGCCAGGATTGGACGGGGTCTTTGTAAACATAGGCCCACCTGGGATACTCGTTCTCCCCTGTGGACGGTTTGTCGACCTTCACCACCTCGCGTGCATGGATTACACGAACCCCGGGGATAAGTCATGCGGCAGATACCCTACGACTTCGCCCTCGGCACCCTGGAGACAGAGGCGACACGGGAGTCTCCGTCACAGAGCGGGAGAAACAAGAGAGGTCGGTGCCCCGCGCCTAGCGACCCCTCCGAAGATGCAATCCTCGGCATCGATGGATGGATACACTGTGGCATCATAGAAAGCGTCAGAGAGAGAGAGAGAGAGATGGAGCGAAGGGCCCAACATCAGTTCTTCCGGGAGGAGAGAGAGAGAATTGAGAGGGGAGTGGTGGTGGTGGGAGGGAGACGATTCCTCGAAGGCAAGCCGTAAAATTCACGGACGGTTGGCAGTTTGGGTCGAGTAACTGCCAAGGCACTAGGAGAGAGAGAGGGATGGAAGCGAGGGGTAGTAGTGGGAGGGAGTGAAGGGCGAAGGGGTGTGCATGTTTGTGTGTGTGCGCTTGTGCCCTTCCTTTCCGAGAGAGGCGGCGGTAGAGAAAGGCGAAAGGGGGTGG
>WURS02429834.1:0-15934 GCA_011762765.2 Rhinocypha anisoptera | reverse complement strand
GAGAAAAATAACACTCACAAGTTTTTTCCAATAATTTCGACCGCGCAGCGGTCTTTCTCGAGGCGTAGTTGGCGGAATATATATATATATATATATCGTATATGTTACTTCTCGACCTCAGAAAGATATGTGATTTATTTGTATAACAGGGGATTTGGCCAATTGGCCTTGTACCTTGCAAAGGTCTTGTACCTGATCTAAGTAAGCCAAAACGCGTGTTGAATGCGATAGTTTTTCTTGTGGAAAAGTGCTTTTCCATTCATCTGTTAAAACTTTAATCTATTTATTTGTAATATTGTATTGCTGACAAAGGTTTACGTGAAACAAGAAACAATAGTGTCCCAATATTGACCCAATAAAGCCATTTTATTATTATTACTCCTTTATAAACCATGCATTTCGTGGGCCTCCCTGGTCTCATCCCTAGTGAAACGCTACGGCTTCAGGAAGTCATCTCCATCCTCGTTTCACAGGATCAAAAACTCAATTACACTAGCTTGACGTTTCATTTTTTGTTTCTACGTCAGGACTTTCAATAATGTCGTTACTACATGGTATGAGTCAGAGGTGGTAAACATTTTGTGATGACGGATCACGATAAACTGTTGGTGCACCCGTGCTATGACGAAACCCTTACAATGACGGAAATTACGTGGAAAATAATTCGATTCTTGCACTTTACAATGCAATAAAAGTTTTTATAATCATTTATTTTTGTTTAACACCACTTTCCGACGCTCGTACGTATAGATTAATAGGAAATTATGTTTTGTCGGGGCTCGGTGCTTCTCCTTCGGAATTGATCAAAAACCTACATTACCCTAGATTACCGATCACCACCCAGACGTAAAGCTTTACTTAAAAGACATTTGTATTTTATGATTGCGTAGTTAAGCATGAATTTGAAGAGATTACGGAACAAAGCGAAGCGAACATCTGAAATGGAATAGAGGAGTCATACCGTTTGGCACTATAGGAGTTAATGGCTCATATTCTGTAATAAATACAATAAAACTTGGCTATTTTGCATGTAATAATTGAATACCCGCTTTATCCATTTGCAGGTGGTTGCTTTTAACCCGGAAGCAGAGAAATCACCTCAAAATATGAATACTGCATTCATCATTTCGTTTGTCGTTTTTCGTCGAGTCAAATTCCCTTGCAAGTTTAAAATGTTCATACGTACAATCTGCGATCGAGCACAATGTTTCTGAGTCCCATTTGAAGAGTCACATTTCCAAAGAGAAATTCACTCACACAATTGCATTAAAAATACAAACATCATAAATAATTCCGTGGGAGATAAACAAGCCTATTTAATGTCGAAACAATATCAGAATTATTTGAATCCACGAAGGTACATCGTGGATACAAATACTTGATGAAATCATTGGAAAACGGGAAATTTGTCAGCTAGGCATTGAATTTGGTTGAAAGAAAAACAGAAGATCTGTGAAAAAATGTTATGTGAATATGATTTAGGCGTTTGTTGGAAGATGTAGGTAGGAGAATCCCGAGCTATAATCACATGTCAAGCAATAGAAAGACAGGTAAAGAGTTCAAGAACACCCAATTATATATATGACACAGAGGGAATCAGAGTCAAAATCTCTGGCCAGATTAGGATTACAGAGTTAAATTAATCCCAGCGCCAATAGAGCTGTACTCTTTTATTCTCCTCGCACGACCCACGATCGTATAGGAAAAACAAAAGAGAGCACAAAAATGCTCCTGCATTAAATATTTACAACAGTAGTACATTTCATCTTTACCATCACGTCTAACTCACTAGCAATAATCTATTATAAGAATCGGAGGTCTAACAAACTTTTCCACTAACCAATGTATCACTAATCAATAGTATCGTCTTTAGCAATACGTGTTTTAAGTGCCAGTGCACTCACAGGGTTAAACTAAAACATTTGTGTTGCATTAGAAATAACAACGGATTTTTATTCATACACATTAAGTGGAGAGTATTCACATTCAAAAGCATAAGAAATCATGAAATAATAATATTGACGAAATAAGTGGTAATTGTTTTTAATAAAGGTATACACAATTCCCAAAATATTGTTTCTATAAGATGCTTTGACAGCTATGGTCAGTTTCGCATCCCTTCAAGTCATAGAAAAAAAACAACTTAGACAAACACAAGACCCTGGGAGGGACTCGAACCCGCGACCTTTGGTTTAGCCGGCGAGCCTCAGGCTAACATGGTTGCCTCCTAAAATACCCATTGCACTTCTGGGAGTACCCACCTAAAATCGATGGCACTCAAAGGGCTAATTAGAAAATGACACTAAAGTAGAGATGACAAAGTTCCGAGATAAACACGCTTATATCGCGAGGATAATCCAACCCTCAATTTAGAAATCTATCGGACTCACAACAACACCGATCTCACTCTGGCGAAGTGCATCATGGGGATAAACCTTTCCGTGGGCACCTCGTGAAAACCATGTTCACTTTAATGACCTCGAGCCTCCCTCTTTGCAGTCATGAGGGCAATCGGATCGGAAACAAAAATTTGAGGATTAAGTATTTTTTACATTACCGTGGGATGGTTCTCCACTTAGAAAAACGCATATTGGTAGTTTCGTTAGTCAGTTTTGACTTTTTATCGTAAACTTTGAGAAAGATAGTTAGTGAATGTCTAAAATATCGTCTAAAAACCACCGCATTTTCATTTAGTCTAAGGATTTCCCAAAATAGTAATAATCCAAAATTAATTTTCTCTCATTTATATCGATACATTTACAGAGCGTATATTTCTATTATGGAAATGGTCGTCACCCACGAATCTATTTTCCCGCTTTAATATTTTAAATCTCCAATTGAGGGACGTGGTGAACTCCTTCATATCGATTATCGGAAATGAATAAAACCTCAGCATTCATTTCGATGTGCGCCGTGTTCACGTCGACCTTGTTTCATGTTTTCACAATCATTACATGTCCGCAGCGTATTCTTTCCGAGTTGATCTTCCCATTAACCCTTTAACCGATGAATGTTATCTCCCAAGGATAATAATGTGTTCGTACTTGCAGGATGTTATTTATGCGAATATTTTATCTCATAATCAGAGAATCATAGTCAGGTGTAATAACAGAATCATAATGCTTGTTTGACGAACGTGGATTTCTAGCGAAAGGTAAACTTCTTGCCTTTGTGCTTGCCAGTGTGATAAATGCCCAAGGGAAGAAACCACGTCTCGAAAAAAGCCCCCTTTTCTTGTACTGAGTCTCAGAATACAAATGGCATGACGCTCTTTATAAACTCAATATTCATAATTGTTCAGCATTTGAGGAAATATTTCTTCTTTCTTTCGAGCTCTCCTAAAGGGTTTTCCGTCTTAGAGAATATCAAATAAAAGAGAAATTGAGACGAAATCCACTTATTCGAGCACAGACTTAATCCTTTCAACGCACTCTACGAGGAATTTACCTGTAAAATGTCTACCGTTGCATCGAAGCTCCGATAAATGTTCTGTTTGTTAAACTATCCATAACGACACTAGTCCTTACGATGATGTCGTGGTTGAGGATTTTAAAATTTGGAGCATGAGATGCCTTTGAATATAATGGCAATAATTTCTACGGGGTGAAGATTGCCATTAGCAATACCGATCGCATTGCTCACCTCTATATTCTTTACTTTTTAGTCGTTTGAATAAAAGTCTCTCCTTCGTTGTAAGAACGTTCGAATAATAATTACCGAAGTTTTTGGGGAAGTTTAGGTTCGGGGCAGCCATGTAACGAAAAGAGAAATTGAACTGAGGAATTGTATCTCAATTGGGAAAATACCGCAGCAGTACTATGCAGCCAACTTTATTCTTTTACGTTTTGAAGATCGTGCAATCCATAGGTGAAACATTGTTTTCCACCTGTCCTATCCTATCCTCAAGACGATTCGCGAGTCTCCGTCAAACCTCCGTAAAACCTCCGCGAGTACCGATAAAACCTCGGATAGACGAAAGCCAATCTAACGTCAATACCACGGTGCAACTAGTTTGTCAAATGTATAAGAGCGAAATCGGTTACCACTAGAAAGAGTTTTAGTTAATGAAAAAATTCTCTTAAATTTGTAATTGCCTAATAAAAGGGCAAAAAGGGCGTTTTTATTTGATAAACGTTATCTATAAAACATGTAATGGTTAGTTAATGCGTTAGTGCCAGGGGTATTAATAATTAATTTTGATCAGTGGTTAATTTATCGATCGCCAAGGGAGATCTTGCGTTTGACGCGCCAAATCCTATCCCACGACTGTGATTTGTAATTGGCGAGGGAGTTCATTCTCCAGTGGCTTTGCGGACAACACGACCGCCCTAGATGGCACGCTTCGCTAATAACCCAGGCGAGACAGAGGCGTCGCCGCCGGGGGCGAAAAAGTTACTGTGGGCCATTTCCCCCGTCCTGCTAGTCGGTCGCGTCCTCGGTCTGACCCCGATCCCGAGGACGGGGGACTGGGGGAGGGCGTCCAGGAGGGACGTGCTGCTCTCCTGCTTCGTCGGTCACAGTGCCCTCACCTTGATCGTCTTCACGGTCGCCTTCATCTGCGTCGCCGCCGACAAATTCCGCCAGACAATAGACGAGGAATCGGAGCAGAGGAAGGCCATCACCATCTCTTGGGTCTTCGCGGACACGCTGCTCTTCACAATATTCTTCCCCTGCGTGGCCTTCCGACAGCGGGCGCTCGACGAACTCCTGCTCCGCTTCGACCGGGACTGCCTCGCGTTCGAAGGCCTACTGACGCCAAACCCGTCGTCGTACGTTCGCCTCCGCAGGCAGTGCTTAGCCGAGGCCTGCCTGTTCACCCTTTTCGCTCTCTGCTACCTCGCAGCCCAGAAGTTTGCCACCGATAACATCAGCCTGCCCATGAAGGTCATGATGTTCTACCGAAACGTCACCATGATGTGGGGCGAGCTCGTATACGCTGCTTTGCTGAGTTCCATCAGGATGAGGCTGGCCGAGTTGAACGGGGCGATCCGAGAATTCGCCAGGGAATCGGGTCGGTTGAACTCGCCCGCTGCCAGGCTTCCTTTGAAAGGCTTCCTTCGACTTCATGTTATCTAATGATGTTTATCTAGTCACAAAGGAGTCACAGTCATGGTTTGAAAAGCTTTGTTATCGAAATGGAAGCTTTGTATATAAGATTTTTTTAGATAAACACCACGTAGAGGAGAGTAAGGATACTGAGTGAGCGCGGGGTTCAAACAGAGACTGATTGATACATTTGATCAAATCCGCCTAGAATCCTCGAGGTATGAATATCTTGAGGTCAAAATCAATGGGGAACCGCAGATGGGCAAAGTAAGCCCCGCCCCACCTATTGTCGTTAGAATGACGGCATGAATTTCACGCGCTGTGAAGTATAGTTTCTGATGATTCTCCGGTTCATCTTTAAAGACAATCTTCCGGTTGATTTATTGAAAATATAGTTATTCTTGTGAAGGCGTTCACGGTGTGATGTTATTGAAGCTCGATGTCTTACGGGATTTCCTCCGCGTCAACGAGACAACGTGCAATTTATAAATACAAACTTTTTCTTTATTAGAAATAAAGAAATTTTTAAGTGGAAATTGCAAGTAGTCCTCATTTCATAGATTATGTATCGTTTCCACCATATCTCATCTGACTCTTTAGCGTTTATTAAATAAAAAGTAACTAAGTTTTCATAAAAAAACTTAATTCATTCTTTCTGTATGTCACTATTTTTGAAAAAATAATAGCATAGTATACTTATTTACCAGCTAATCACCGTACGCCGTGAGCAAGCTTCCTGTTCCCCCATAGAGTACGGTAACACCGGGGTGAGACCCCAAGGCCTTGCATGACTGAACTTTACATAAATATAAACAATCTCCGGAGAAAGAGGTTTGTTGTAGACACTCCTTCTTTTTGTAGAAAAGTCCTCGATCAGAAGTTTGCATACCCTATATTTCGAAAAATTCTTCGATATATTTTTTGTTACAGAATGAGACATGGTATCCTCTATTTGAAATAATGATTCTGGCTCCTTTTTCTACATGCATAAGGTAAAATCAAAACTATCACCTTATTTCTCAAGAGTAGCTATGTTTAACGATAAAAGTGTAGCCGAGACCGAAACATTTTCCAAAATCCTCGATACTTATCGTACACCGAGCATTTAAATATTTTTCATTCCATTAGGAAACATTTCTCGATAAGTAAAACAAAAACCGATTACTTTTAGTCCAGAAAATGTACTCTTTACCACTGTAATAACTATGAATTTTCCTCTCATGCATCGTGTATCGTTCAATAACTCAGTTTTTTATTGACGGCTTCATTGCTGGAAAGTTCACAAGGGGAGAGTGGGATGTAGTCTTAGAGTGATATCGTTTGCCTTTGGCCGAAAAACAATCTCTAAGTTGATTCGTCCTCAGGTGCGGACATCAAGACCCTAGACTTTAACCGCTGCGGCCGCAGCGAAGTCGTTCCACCCAGTGGTGCGACCTCGTCTCCTGCCGACCGACTGGGAGGCAGCGAGGACATCCCGAAGAACGCCGGTAGACGCAGCCAGAGGGAGCACGCGGTCGTGAGGAAACTGGCGCGGCATTATCTCTCCATATGCAGAACCGGGAGGAGCATTGATGCCATCTTCGGCTTGCCTTCTTTCCTCTACGCCATAGGGGCTTTCTTGGGAGCCGCTTTTCAGAGCTTCTTCATCATCGCATACCTGCTGGAGGTGTACGCAAACGTGAAGGCCGGCGTGATAATCCTTTTCCCCATTCCATGGAAAGCCGCTGTTATGGTGGTTTTTGCCGTCTTGGTGCACAGCTGTCAGTCCGTAGAAGACGAAGTAAGTCGTTGACGTATCGCATACTGGAAAAATATGCGTCTGGAAAACTACACGAGTGGGTGCAGCATGCCCACCTGCTGAGCCAAAGGTCGCGGATTACAAATCCAGCTCAGAATGTGGGAGTATAAATTATTTTCCCGGATGGCTGGCGTCAGAAGGGCATGCCGCCATAAAAATAATTCCAAAAAAATTATCAAAGATGTTTTTGACCTGAGCATTTACATCGTTTAATGGAGGGATGATAATGAAAACTACAGAGGAATCATCCTAAAGTGTGTCATTAAAAATGAGTACACAGTTATATCATGCAAGACAAATAGAATTTATTTTGGGTGGCAGTGGTTTGGAAACACATTTAACGTTACCACTGGATAATTTTAAACGCAGGTTTTTATTTCTCATTCAGACTACACTTTGAACCAATAAAAATTCGGTTATACAGTTCCATTGTGACTGGAAATAACAGCCATTTTTTTTATTGATTACCTAAAATAATTGAGATTTTCAGCTCTTTCTAGTGACAATGATTCATACTTTTTTTACTTGGCTATGTCTAAGGCCAAAACAACCCAGGAGGTGGTGGCGTTGTATCTGTTGAGCACAAGGAATCGCCGCGTGAAACAAGAGGTATGTGGCGTTGCAGTTATGCTTCGTGCAAACTGTTTTCGTTTGAGTATTTCTCGTTTACTCATACATGACTTATTTTTGCACCTAGCTTCAAATTTTTGCAGCGCAACTAGTCCATAGTAAAGTGAAATTTTCCGCGTATGGATTTTTTGATCTAAACTACAAGTTATTCACTTCGGTAAGGATATGAGTAGACAATTAGTTTGTTGTACCAACTCTGAGATAAATCTTATATTTATGGAACTAAATTTTGTGGATTTTACTTTGTCATCTATTGAATGTGCTCTAAATGCCATCTGTAATCACATTCCCTCTCTTTCAGATATTTTCGGCACTTATAATGAATCTAGTCATTTTGGTTCAGTTCCATCTCTCCAACTTTTAAATCTCTCCACGTGTTGCGCAATAGTAAAGACGCAACTATGGGAAAACCCGCGATTTCCACGGCCGAAATTTAAGTATATATCTTATCAATTCGCTCGCATTCATTAAAAGTTATAATTCAAATGCTATCTGAATTTTTATTAATGATTGTTACCTAATGTAAGTGGAATATTAGGAATGAAAATAAACTAGGATTTTAGTGGTATCTAAAATAAATAAAAATCTATAAGTTAAGTTATTAAGCAGAATCAAAATTTATAATTGAGACTGATCTAGTTATCAGTACCACACCTACTTTACAAGGTAACTAATAATTGGTCGTGTAACAATAATAAATGTTGAATAAAATAATTTTAGGATAAATTAACTTTGGTAAAATGTGAAGAATTGATAAAATTAAGGATTCTTTGAAGAGATATTAGATTATTTGACTCCGCCGGAACAGCACACATCTTCTGCTTGGATGATGGCGACACCGCTAACAAGAACGTCCTATAGAAAATTTCGGAGGGAATGTATCTTTTTCCAGTTCAAGTCCTCTTGACTACCAGCTGGACAGATGAAACTTCGGAAAGGACTCTGTGGTCAAGGAAGAGCTGGAATCGCATTAAATGGACCATCATTTTCTAAGAATATAATTATGCCAATTGAATGTATCCGTGTGGGGATTAAATACTGGTTGGAATTAAAGTCATTAGTAAATTATTCCTTTATTTACAGTACACAGTAGTCCTTACGCCGTATCACAATTTCAAAGACAAACCCAAATCAATTTATGAAAGAAATGGTATAAAGAGGGTTTTCACAACGAAGTCGTTGAATGTTTAAAAATAAGTAAAATCAGCACTCTTGCCCAAGTACTATCAATCTCAGTAGAACTTCCACATTATTATACAACATTTAAAAGTCAGTCGTATACATATAGTAGTTATATGGCTATAGGGAGACAGTTTGATTCTTTATCCAGCATTTTCTGAGAGATATTCATGAAATACATTTGAAAAATATTCTGATCCTTACTATAGAGAAGCTATAAGATGTGGCGACTATGATACGACTAAGATGCAGAAACTTCTTTAAACAGTAGTCACATTCTGAAACGGAGTGAGGAAGGTGAAAAGAATCGGGATTGGGTCAATATGAACAAATGGCAAGGAATTATTTCAGGATAGCAACGCCCGTCTTCTAAATCTAATTGACCATCATGATGTCGCTGGGACGCGTGTCATAGATGGGACTGTGGTGGAAGGGAAGGGTTTCAAGCCCTCTTGGCACTGATAAGTTCCTGAGTCAGGAAGGAATGTCTTATGCGTGTTAAGGAAGGGGTTAAAAATGGAAGTTCAGAGATTTCAGTGTGTTGCTTCAAGTCTGACCAGCACTAATATTAAGTTCTTCAGATCAAGAGGAATGGCATGGGAATGGGACGATAGAAGGAAATTAATTTCCTTCTTCCTATAAACTTCCTCGTCGGTTCTTTTTACTAAATACAACTAGAAATTTAACTCTGGATTATGCGGAATATTCTAATTTAGGAAAATCATTTTATTATGTGCTCTTCCGCTCTATAAGACCTCATACATAGATTTTAATCCCTCCATCATTTGGAAAATTTAATTAAATTTCGCTGTGCTGGAAATTAGCATCAATTTTTACGTCAAGACTCGTCTGTTAAAAATGGGAGTACACTTTATCTCCTCTGTTGCGTAATCTAAATGGAACAGAGATAAATTTTCTACGGATTTTCAATCTGAGCTTACCGTCATGTCGACAGTTTTTCTCCTCCTTAAATAATCGAAAGCCTTTTCAGAGTAAAGTACTGCTTGTAAAATTTATAAGCATTTTTAGACCTCTCACCGCGGAAACTTTATTATTTCGACCCTTCCGTGAAAATCTCGGGTAAACAAACTTAATCCATCGCTAATGTTTCGAACAATTTATAAATGACGCATTTCTTCGCCTATTCACGCGATCTGTTCGAAAGATTCCCGAACTAGTTACACTTATATCGTATGACTTATACTGACTGGATACTACAGGTCACTAGATTTCCTAACACCCATTCCCCTTGTCCACATACGTAATGTTCTTCCACAGAGGGGTTTCCATTTCTACTCGTAGTCATGGAATGATTCGACTGCAACTAGGTAATCGGATAGGCGGGGGCGTTGGCGCAGAGATTGGCAGCTCCCCCAACGTACCCGCCCTCATTCTGGCGTTGTTTTCTCGGAGGACTTACAGATCCTCATCACTGTAATAATGAATATTAAAAGTCCTCTATTGGCAGGAAACAGTGTCGATAACCCTGAGGCCGCACAAACAATCTCTCTACATAACCCCCCCTAACTTCAATCATAAAAGAACAAAAGCACGATAACTTTTTTTTCACTGATCATAATTATATGAAAAAATAGAAGAGACCGATATAATAAGTAATCATGTAGACAACGCAGAGCATCGACAGAAAATACATCGGGAAAAAGGGTGTTGACCGTTATGTACACGCGTACAGAGTGAATAGTCGTAAGTAGCTTCAAGGTAAGCTCTATGGTAAGCTCTAAGACTATTTGTCTTGCTGATTTTTTTAACACACCTCGTATGTGGTGCACAGATGTTTTTCGCAAATTCTTCATCTACCAATCTCACTAAATTTTTTGCGAAAGGTGAAACTGCAGCAGTATAGCCAGGTTTGTCATGACAGCAGATATTATCTGAAAAATAAGAATTGAAAATGAGTCAGAAATGAAAGATTTATTCATCATATACCCGTATCCCTGATCGTATGCATTATTCCTTTTTTACTGATGTACCCTGCAATTAGAGACAGTAATGTTTCCTGTAATGATATTGATAACTTCAATAAAACTTTGACCTTTTAAAAAAACTCCGTTAAAAAAAATGTATCCATGAATGAAGAATGATTTTTTTAGAGATGAATGTTTTTTCCACTAGTATACTATCTCTGCCTTGTTTTATTATGATATGAATTGTTTATTTTTATTTACACTTTACATGTTTACTTGGTTAAGCTCTCAATTATGTCATATTTCCATTTCCATCCTTATTTTGGTGTTATGTATTTAATCATTATTTTGTATTGAAAAGGGTGGTGCCCGTTAAATAAACCATTATAATTATTTATTTATGCGATATTAATACGAATGAAAGAAGAAAACCATTAGGTCTCGTGCAGTAGTAATGCGGAGTAAGCTCGTCAAACTATAATTTGACCCGTCAACAGAGGTTGTCATTAATCTCGTCGACAGCCTAAATTAATTATTTTGTAGCTACATTTGTAGCTATTAAATATCTGGATATTTAATCTAAATGTTCCTTATAAATAAACTTACCGAAAGTAAGAGCGTGAAGTCAATTGAAAAAAAGTTACAGGCTGTGAACTCCAGGCGCAAGTGTCTCAATTGATCCGAAAACGTGGCTAACTGTTTTGAGAAAGCAAACGGTTTTAAGTTACAGCTCTTTGTCCGCTCTTTCACACTTACATGAGAATTTCAGAAAGCCATCGATTATGCTTACCCATCTTTTTACACCGTTATTCTCAGAAATGTAATAAAACTCTGTCACCAGGCTGTGAGTAAAGTCTGCCTGGAAGAAAATAAAGTAGAGTGTCTCATGGATGGAGATATTCATGACAATTGTGCAGTAATATATAGTAATATCAGTAATATATATGTATATATATATATATATATAGTACCAAAATGTGTTCATAAGATTCTTACATTGAGCACTTAAACCTTTAATTACAAAGAAGATTTATAGCATTTTTCTTGGTATAGGATCGAAAAGCCTTCATTCAAAACCATTCATTCAGCATTCATTGTTATCTGGAATTCACGACAGGTTAATGTGCATTCTTATTACATTATGTCAGGAGGAAGCAGCAGAAAATGAGAACATGAATTTACTGTCAAATGTTGGCAAACCATGAAATGGCTTACAACGACAGGAGAAGGCTCTACCAACTGTTTAAGAAAAAGTTTAGACATGACGAAGGAATAGAAAGAAGGAACACGGGACGGCAAACTCGAGGAGTTAACCTAGGATAGTTTTCAATATATAAGTTTAGAGAGAAAAAAACACAGAATTGGTAGTACAGGAATTAAATCATTATATTAAAGAATCGGCATATAAGTCAAAATCGAGAAATGGAAACATCCATGAAACCAAGGGAGTAAACTACATGAAATGAGGAAGTCCACATTAATCATCCAGAAATGTGGTTATTTCATTGAAGAGATGATGAAAATAACTATGAAGAAAAACAGCGCCACTATGTTGTATTGATTTAATCGTCATAAACCATTTAAATCTACTTCAAATTTTTCAATTTACGAATTGGGAAATTTAAGCATAAAGAGTGACCATTAGAAAAAATAACCGAAAGGAAATTACATCTGTTAACGGTACGTAATTCTCCGTAAATTCACCAGAAACTCTTGATTTGAAATAGTATCGGGTTAGTACGTCTAATGATTGCACTATTTGTGCAAACATACTGGACTGTATCAATCAAATAATGGACGGAATTGTAGTAAAAATACAACTAAATTGTGAGGTTTACTTGAAAATTTAGACTTCATTACGACATTTTCCTTCGAGAAATTATGAAAGAAGCACATGGAAGTCTGCTACATTGAAATCAAAGGCGTATTTTAATCTCAATGAAGCAAGACAATGGCAAAGGGCCTTAGCGACCGTTTGGTTGGAGACGCATATAGTATGTCATTGCTGTTTTATTAGCGTACTGTTTCCAAGAGTGCGGACGACGTGATTAGAAGAGTGATACTTTGAGTATAAGATAGCAAGGCACGTGATAATAGATGGGTGCTATTATGTGGATCAAGTAGTATCATTTATATTTTTTTAACTTATACTATCTGATTGTACAGACATTGATTACGCCATTACCTCAATCTGTTAGTGCATAATATTTGGACGACCCTTACAATCTCACAATTGGCTTGTCATCTGCTACTCTGCTTGAATCCATCTCTAAAAGGAATTATGCGCAGTAAACTCGGCGAAAAGATAAATTATAGGCAAATGAAATAGAGTAACTATTGAGACTCGTTTAAGATTAAGTAATTCCATGCGTGGGTAATTTTCACAGCTCAAATATGATTCGTTTCATAGATTAAAGTCGTTCGAATATATAACACCAATAAAAATTATTGTAGTTTATTCGTGATTCTGTTCTTAATTATTTAAATTCCTCGAGACATTACTAAACTGTGTCACAACCCATATGTCCCCGGAGACCCCTTGCTCTTTTATAAATTATCCTGTACTTAAGAAGTGTGTATGTGGCGGAATTAAAATCTTATCTTGGCAAGGCGGAATCAAAGAATGTATGAGGTGGTTAGTGTTCTCATGGCGTCATTCTGATCCCTCGTTTCAGGTTGCCTAAGGCCGACGAAGACGATTTGGATTGGGGGAAAGAGGTGGAAGAGCAGGTGGCGGGTTGGGGGAGAAAAGAAGAAGAGGAGAAGGAAGAGGACTCCCTCCACGGCCTCTCCAGGATCTTCCTGGAGGCCGTGGAGGTGGAGGAGGAGGAGGCGATTTGGGGCCAAGGGGGACGCCGCTCCGCCCCTCCAATCGGACTTCAGTTTGACCACCTACGAGGCCGCAGACATTCGACGCGGAAGACCTCTTGGCATTGTATACTTTCGGGAGCTGCATATTCAGCATTGCTCAAGACGTCGCCATAAGATGTTCCACATCAAACTGTTTACAAAAACACCTTCGGGTGCTCAGTGTTGCATTTACACAACTGTTTAAAATTGTCCTCGTTTATAATTATATATAATATTTTAAGAGTAATATAAAATTTTGTATTACTCTTACTGTAAAAGTGTGAAAATAAATCAAATAGTAGTAATATGAGCAATTTTATTTATTTATTATACCTCTAGTAAATAATATACATAATATTGTATGAAGCCATAGCGGAAAAGGAAGACATCTGATAACATGTAGTCAGTAGGACCCACAAGCATTAGCATAGGAGTAAGGCTAAGTAAAATTCCTTACCCAATGAGATGGGACTAGGAATATCCGAGAGGGATTGACATATCAACAGCATCTAGGGATGTGCTATCTTGACGAATAAATCATCATCATCAGTAATACAATCCGAAGATTGGTTGACTGCAGCCCTCAATGCCATCACGATATGTTAATGCAGGGCTGCATTTTTTGGGAAATATTTAATGTGGTAATTTCTCTTCGCCTTCCACATCGCAGGCTGCGGCCGATTCCGTGAACTTAACTCTCGCCCGCAACTATGGCAAGTTGATGTCAGACCGATCCTCTTGATCTGCGCCATCAGTGCCAAATGGTGAAACTGCTGCCTTCCACCAGAGGTTGCGTGTATTGAAGTTGTAGGTGCTTTTCCCGAAATTTGATGCATTTTCGAGATGAGAAATTTTTCGTCGTCACCGGGACTCGAACCGGCGACATTCAGGAACCTCCAGTTCCGTAGTCCAGCACGCTACCACTAGGCTACCACCGCTCCCCAACAAAATAAATATTTGTGCGGAATTACCAACTGTTTCTCTCAATTAAATATGCTGAAAAAATTCCATAAAATTACGCCTGAGACAACGAACGTCTTGCGGGGAAATTTGGAGGGAAAAAAGACGTGGTCTAGATGTCCTTCATGTGCGCCAGCTTGACCAAATTAAAGGGACGAGGGGAACGAAAACCAAGCCAACAACTCCTCCTTGAAACCAAAGATCGAGTGACGTGATGATCATTGATCGAACATGGAATCCAACTGGTCATAAAATTTCATCTGTGAAAGGAAAACTGATGGCGATTAACATACCCCGTTGATGAAAACTTCAAAGATGAAACAAAAACTGGAGGCGGCAGAGAAGTGAAATTGCTGAGGTTGACCAAAGGAAAGAAACACTGACAAGGAGGTTTAAGAGAACGAAACGCTGGTATTTTGCATAAAAATTTGATTCACACGATCATGGTCTCTACGTTGTGGTGAATCGCCACCAGATAATGCTGCACAGCGGCGAATTTTTTTAAGTGGCATTGCAGTGACTTCATTCTCTCAAAACGTCATGACTGTGAAATTCCACCAAGTATGTTCTTTTTTTAAATCTGCCCTCGGAGGAGATGGTAATGGAGGCATTGGAGACGGTTGAGACATGAGTAAAACAGCAGTATTATTTTCTGGCGTGATATGGTGGAAGTTATCCATTACGGAAATTAAAATCACTGGGTGAACTCCACAAATTTTTAATGAGACGACTTAGGTTTCGACACGTTGTGTCACCATCACGTGATGATGACACAACGAGTCGAAGCCTGATGATGACACAAAGTGTCGAATCCTAAGTCGTCTCATTAAAAATTTGTGGACTTCACCCAGTGATTTTAATTTCCGTACAGGAGTAAAAGTTTATTGGGCAACTCACTAAATCTGTCAGATTCGACGACGACCAAGCCATAGTTAGTAATTCTGCCAATGCACTGCAGACCTTGTTGAGTGATTAATACGACCAGTGTCAGAAGTTTGGGATGAAAATTATTAGTAAGAAAACGAAAGTAATGAGATTTTCGAGAAGTAGGAAGGCTAAGCTAAATATCAAGCTCAAAAAATATAAAATAGAAGGGAATAAATTAGAACTGGTAGAAAAGTTGAACAATGTGGGAAGCATTATAGAGGAAAATGGAAATAGTATCATGGATATTAGACGAATCATATAGCAATATTAGACTAAGCATATAGCAATATATTAGAATGGAATTAGCAAAAGAGGCCTTTGCGAAAAGGAAATAGTTAATGAGAGGGATCCTTAATAAAGATGTGCAGAAAAGATCAGTGAAAACCTTAATATGGAGCGTGGAATTATATGGATCCGAAACATGGTCCATGAGGAAGAATGGTGATCATGGATTGGAGGCTTTCGAGATGTGGGTTTGGCGAGGGATGGAGAAGGTGAAGTGGACGGAGAGGAAAACGAATGAAGAAGTTTTGAGAATGGTCGGGGAGGAGAGGCATTTGCTGCGAGAGATCCAAAAAAGACAGGAAAGGTGGATGGAAGGGGTACTCAAAGGCAATGG
>WURS02429825.1:0-15936 GCA_011762765.2 Rhinocypha anisoptera | reverse complement strand
AAATCGCTGTGACGCTGTCGGTGTGCGAGGCCGAGATTGTTTTGGTTCGTTGTCACATGATGTTCTGCCTTCTTTAACTGTCGCACCCACGAACGCACTTTTGACAGATCCATGACTCCATCACCACTTGTCTCCTTCAACTGGCGACGAATTTCAATCGATGTCACACCACGAATGATTACACGCTGGTCATGTAACGGAAACGTCGCAATTTTAAGTATCGAAAACAGCTCTTTCTCGCGGCTTCCGCTAGAGCTTCTGTCAGTCGTACAGTGCTGCCAACTCTGTCACGCATTGACAAAGAGTACCCACTCATTTCAAAGCAAACCGCATGTTTCTATCTGTTTCCAGTCCGGAGAAAAAATTGGAAGCCTTACAACTTTAATGCACCTCTTACATCTAATAATGGACTCAAGAAAGCCTTAAAATAATTCTTTGGTTATAGGAGTAAATGAATTTAACTGCTGATGTAGTGGAGTCGGAAGGTTCAGTCTTTAGAAGGGCTTTTTTTTGTAAGAGGACTCTGAACCTGTTTCATGCGTTTGTGAATTGCAAAACACTTGCGTGAGCATTAGGATGAGTCCGTGTTAACCCGCCTTGATACTAGGGCCCATTGTGTCCGTATCATGAATGCCGTAGTATTTATTTAGTGCCCTTTGCGGTGGATAATATTTTCCGTTTTCTCATTTTGTTCCCGGATTCACCGGCACGGTTAGCGTCTTATAACACAATTTAAGCTTGCAATAGCGATGGAACACTTTCTTTTTTAAGAATTCTCTTTTTCCTTTTAGGAAAAACTTTTTCTTTTCACAGTGCCTTTAGTCAGTTTATGAATTTATGAAGTGTTCTATGCTAAAACTGTCCTTCACAGCAACCGGAAATCGTCCAAAATTATATGGATACTGTACAAATGGCATATTTGAAAATCTCTCCAATTCCTTTCCATGTCGGCTGACGATTTACGTGATCTTTCCTTAAGTACCCGGTCTACTGAATTTTCTAAGAAGCCATATCAGCAATACATTAGCGTGTCTCAAGTGTCCAAGAGTCCCAGCGGTATTATATTCCATGTGCAATATTGGATGAATTATATTCTATGAACATTCACCTGATTGGAATAATTCTCACTCTTAAAGTGTCTCGTATCATCCAAATAAGTGCAGGTTCCATCCAACAAAAATATTACAAGGGTTTTGGACTTGTGTAACACACCTGTATGATACATTTTTAGTCTGAATTTCGGCTATTTTTTTCCTCTCGTGCGCGCCGCAGAAGACCGGTCGTGAGATAATTTCACTCGGGGGACCCACCGAAATCCGGTTCTTCCGCTATTTTCCCTCTTGCATCAGAAAACGGCACCTACTTTTGCGGGATAACTTTCGTCGATTTCATTGAGTAATCAATGAAGGGTTACATATTGAGAACCAAAAAAGTATGAACGAAGGCCTGCGTGTGGTCACTTGGCATTTTCAGTCTCCGGACTACTGTGATTGATATCACATTACGTTCAAAAGACCCCAAGAATCAATGTGAAAATCAGTAGCGTCATTATATAAGCACGGGAGTATTTTCCTAATAAATGCTCGCTGTTTCGAATGTAATAAAAAGGAAGTAAGTTATTATCGTGCAATTCATTCAGTTAATTAGCAATGAGGTCAGTGCTTCACGGTTAAAATTCCTAGGAAAGCTTAGCATAAATGATATTAACTATGTGACTATTATATGAAAAGCTATTGTAAGCCCTCCGTTTCTCAGGATGAATATTAATTGCTTACAATCCTCTTTCATTTTCTGGATTGCCTCAATAAAATGTGTGTTTATAAAATGATTGAGGTATTTATACTTTAATTCTTTGTCTTAGAATATCGAAAGACCCACCAGAATATCATTTTAGTGTTTTTCATGGAAATAAATAATGGCGGTGTCGAAAATATTATCCTCCAACAAATTAATTATTTTTTCCTTTGTTTCTGCGAAAGTTACGGTGGATGCCAGCTCGTGTTTATAAACTATAATTTGTCTATAATGTCTACATCTATCATAAATTGACACTTGGAACTATATCGAAAAAATCGCTACCCTCCGTTGTTTCCTTATTTGCGCCAAAGCAGAAATCATATGTATTTCACTGGCCGGTTGGTTCCAAATAGACCGTTGCACCTGCCGTTGTGAAGAAAATAATTCCCTTCCAGAGCTTCCAGAGATAGTTTTCACGTCATCGTTAAAAACAGTTGTGCGACGACAACATGCAATTGGAAGGAAACGTGTTGACCACCCACCTGGTTATTGTTTTTCACCCTGTTATGAACCCCCAGACACCAACTTTTGAAGGGCGATCTTTGCAGGGGAGAGAAGCCTGTTTTGGGAATGATCCGTCGCACACTCCGTTGGATTGTCGTTCGTCGTTTCATTTATTGACTGTTTACTTCTATCTTTCGACAAATTGCCCCTGTGAATTCGCCTGTAGTTTGTTAGAACTCCCAATGCAAACTGTTGTCTTTCAATCAACGAACGCGGACGAAGAACCTGACTGAACCGTTCATTGCAGAAAGCACAAGTCGATAGTTGTTCCACAACACTAATATGCAATTTTCAATGAATGTGGTGTCAGTAGATGGTCGGATCTCTCAAGCTTCCGTTCCTTACCCATTGGAACCACGACCTCCCCGAGGACTCCTTTCCGTTTGAGAAAAAGCATTCCTCATTAAGGGTTTACGTAGGAGAGAAATGCGCAGATTAATTGATACAAAGTTGGGAACTTTACTATCTAATACTTAACCGTGTGTTTTTTTTCAGTTTCTAAATGGTCTTAGATCAGTGATAACTTTGGCACTTCTGAGTTCGGAACTTTTTGCTAGCTCCCGCCTTCGTTAAAAAATGATAAATTTTCACTCATCGCTGGAATTTCGCGGTAACGGTTTCGTTATGTTCACAACTATTAAAAAAAATCCAAGTTGAAATTGTTGGCCGCTCGTGGAGTCACAACACACTTGACTGCCATTTTCTACCGAAGACTAATTTTTTCTGTCGGCTTTCCTCTGCAAATAACCCTACAGAAGCGTCGGCATTTATCTTGAATTAACCCTCGAGAAAATGGTTCATTTTTGCTACTGGTGAGAGCAGAGAAAATTCTGCCCCGTGGATGAGCGGGCGTCTTCTGTGCGGTGAGAAATTCTCGCTCGTCATTCTCGTGAAACTCCTGACCAGCTTGAGAGGGCTTTCGTTGATCGTAAAGCAGAACCAACGGTTCGATTTTTTTTTCGGCCCACTCTCTCACTTTCACCGCCCGCTCGCCGGAAAGGGAAAGGGGCTTCGGGACGAAGACACGCGCCGCTCACGTAAATCCCGGGCGCCTTCGAGTCACCACGTCTCGCGTCTGGTTCCGCGCCAGAGCACTCGTGATTTATTTTCACGTCTGCAAAGGTTCGTCTGTCCCACCTTCCATAGATTTTCTGTTCCCTTTATTGATATATGGAAAATGAGACAAATATGGCATTTCTGTCCCGCTTGCCCAAGCTTTTGAAACATGGCAGTGAATGGAATACTATCACAACAGTCAACATGTTTTCGGGGGTACGGACGGCGCGTTGTTTGTCTTCTTTCTTATAGCCAGCTAAAGACGAACGTCCCGCCCGAATAATTTCTCGAGGCTCGAGCCCGTAGTGTGACGTTAGAACCTTCCTCTTCTATGCTGGCGTCCTTGAACTTAAGAAGTTTCTCTAGTGACGTGCCTAGTTGGGTCTCAACGTCCTTCGTGGGTGCTCCGTCGCTTCTGGGAGAATTCTGGGTCTGCGCCCTGATCTTTTCTCACCTTTGTTTGAGTTGGGAATTACTGTTGCGGGTTTCCGTTATTTAATAAAAATGGCTCTGCCAATTAAATTCTCACGCTTGTGACTAATTCAATTCCTCGAAAGAGCGCGTGCACTTCATCTGTGTTAGTTTTGCGTAACTCTTAAATTTTCACCGCAGAGGTAAAAATGCGAGAGGGGTTCGGGAAGGCTTTCATTCTATTCTTGTAGCGAGGAATTCGTTGTATTCGTCGTTTTCTATTGCTTTGAAGCCTAATCTTCTACTTCTTTAATGTTTCCCCAAGTTTTCTCCTCGAAAAGTGTGCTCCTTATCAATGTTTTACTGGTTTTTCAGACTAAATTATCTCTTTTCCTAGAACCCAGCAAAAAGGCTCGTTTTTTATATTGTGTCGTGTACAATTTGTTGAGGTGTTCAGGCTCGAAACTAGTACTCAAAGTCGGCGAGGGACATTACGTATTTAGAAACCGAACGTTACAGGTGTTAACGCAGTTCCACTCGTGCTATGTGGACCAATATTTTCGTGTTAAGGGTTTCATTATTCATGAGATTAAGAGTATCAACATTATTCTTAATATTTTTTTCTAACTTTGTCCTTTCTTATCAACTGGGGGATTCAAGGACGTGAAATTCACTGTTCGCGGGAAAGGTAGCATTTGAATGATAATAAACAAACTCCGAATTATGGAAATTATTGTATTTCATTTGTAGTAAAATGTGACCAAGTGTTTCATGCTTTTGATTTAGGGAAGCTCTGATTCGTTTAACCTCGTCTCATAATACTTACAGAAATAATTTATAAAAATAATTACAAAAAAAGGAAAGGAAAACCTGTAAGGTTCGACAAAATTACCAGACCAGACGAGTTACTGGAAGTGGTAATGGTCCGGGAAGTAGTTCCGGTCCGCTAGTTACTCAATCTCCGCCACGTGTCGTCAGGAAAAACTGCCCTTTCCTGACGCCCAGGAAAATTTCCTGCCTCACATCCCGGCCCCGCGCTTGTCTTGAATTTTCAATTACTACTGTTAAACGTAAACTTATCATTTTGCGTTTGTCATGTAATTTAAGATCTTGTTAACGTTATTACTTACCTCATTGGACTACTATGCGATCTATGGTATTTATAGTCTCTCTCTACTGATTCTGATTGCTGTTGGCCCACGCATTGTTTCTTTCGAGGGCGTGAGTCGTTCGTTCTCGAAAAACTGAGCAAAGTATTAGCAGATAGGAATGCGTGTGCATTCGCCCAGAAATATGGTTGCACACATTTCTTTTATCTTCATTTGGTAAACGTTTCATTTATCATTCATTAAAGTGAATTTCGTTCGTGTGTTTTAATTTACAGCGTAAACTCACGTAGAGATCCGATTAAGTGAACTTGGGCACGGAAGGACCTTGTGGACTTCGCCCGAACAATAATATTTCTTCATCCAAGAGCTTAACGAAATAGAAACATTCTAACGGAAAATTTAACATGAGCTATCTTGTATTCTAACTATCGATCACAAGGTCAGTGCTTATTTTGATGGAACAGAAAAGCAGCATACTCGTTAAAAGCATTAGTGCATTTTCATATTTAATCTTCATCTCTAGGATAAATCCAAGCAGAAAAACAATTGAACAAGAATTTTTTTAAAGGTTTAATTTCTTTTTTTAAGCACAAGTGACTCTTGTTTAGAAAATATTTCCAAGAGTGGGGACAAGAGTTGTCACGGTACATCATTTTTTAAGTAGGTTGAATCGAGAAAGAATAGTGCAAAATACTAAAGAAAGTGTGTCAATTCATAGATAGCTAATTAGTTGTTGTATCGCCATAGGGTTTTAATGGAGAAAATAATAAATTGGTGGTTTTTTTATCTCCCAAGTCAGGTGCTCTGCTTTTCCGTTTCTCTTTATGTGGCAGTGGACAAAGGCTCTCGTTCTTGTGGGACATAATTACATGGTTTTTATTTACTTGTTTTTTTCGCACTCTTTTCCCCGAGGGAAAAAAATAATTCCCTGCTGGCGAAGGAGAAAGCTTTTCTTTTGAAGACTTGATTAGAGGATTACTTTGCGAATTTTCGATAACAGTTCGTTTCAGAATGTCTTCCCATTCTCGATGGTTAGAAACATCTCATGCCCTTGATACCAGCCGGATCGAGGACAACTTATTTTTTTCGTCGTTTGGACGTTCACCAATTTGGAGATTTTTTTGTTTTCTTATTAAAGTTTACGAAACGACGTTGTGAACGAGGTACTAAATTAGACCCCGAGTTACCAATGTATCGAACGTTCATTACTGGGAATACAACTTAAGAGGTTTGGTAAAGTGTAATGATTTTTTAGATAAAAGTATAAATTTGACACACTAAAACTGCTTACTCGACCTCATGCGTCTCAGGAGAGGTCATTGGTTGACCTCCGCCTTGTAATGCATTTTCTGTCCAAACGAAATATTTCACATTTTTCTTGTTTGCTCCATTTCCAATGGATTAAAATCGGGTGTCCGTCAGTTATTGAATTTCGTATTTTTGTGGTTACGTGAGATTTTTCACGAGTCTTTTAACCTTGAAAAATGGAGTACCTCTGACCTAAAAACATGGGTTGTGTTGTAACTCGGGGAAATTTCGCCTAAAAAGCCGCTTCTCCCGCGGTGGTCAAACAGGTTTTTGGAGTTATCTAATGGCCGAGCCTTCATTTCAGCGGCCCGGGTCTTTTTCCTTTGCGGACTCTTTTTTATCATTCTAACTTTCCTTTGCCACTCCACTCGTAATTTCTTTCGTCTACATTTTCTCCCGGTTCCCACAAGCAGCTAAAATCTTCTGTAAACGAAAGTATATTGTCTATTACGCGTATAAATAAATAAATCACCTTGTGTACATTTCGAAACTTTTTTAGTGGTATGCTGATGATAGTACGTTAAAATGGATCGGATGTGAAGCAGCACCGTCTCCCGCGGTTTCATTCCATTTGGATGTTTATTTGCTCCCTCCTATTAGTGCAGGGAGCTCCAAAAGTTTCAATTGAATTTAGCTAGCTCGAGGATCTTGTGCACTGTTTTTACATAGCTTGGTTTTTAAAATTATTTTATTTAGCCTTCACGGTTAATGACCTTGTCGGCACTAAGCCTTAACGTGTTTCAGATGGCCATCAAGAAGTGTCATTCGTCATTCTTTTAATGAGTGCATACTAGAACTAAAGGCCCTTGACAGCCAAGGGCACTCGTGTAATATTGTGTGAGAGACCAATTTTATGTTCGGGATATATGCACCAATGACTGTGTAAAAGCTGCCTATCGCAGTATGGTGATTGGTATGTCATAACAAATATCCATGCCAAAACTAGGATGAAATGCTCATATCTGAGTTTTCCGACGTTTCCTCATTGATATATTTAATTGGTGTTGTAGGCTCCACCCAGTCAGGATAATTTATTTACGCATGCTTACATTGTTACAGAATGAATTTGGGTTTGTGCAGATTAATAATAAATTTAACGGTGAAAGATCTGCTTCATTCACCCTAGTATGTACAAAAGCTGTCACAGATGTTGAGTATTTTAATTCCGGCGTGAATGGAGGTGCATCAGTTGAGAAAAGTCGCTAAAAAGCCAGAAAAAGGTGCGAAGAGGAAAAAAAAACTTATGATTTGTGTAACAACAACTGACAAACGGAAGAGATGTAACGAATGGTATTAATGCGAATATATCAACTATTAGTGAAAAACAAGGGGTGTGTTCAACAATTTTGAATGATATATGACTGCCATAAGAACAATGACAATAAGAACAAGAAAGGGCTCACCTAGACTAGCCCAAAAGGCTTGTGAAAATTGACACAGGGTAGTACGAGGGGGCAGTCCCTTTCCCTGTCAGGCGAGAAGACTGTCGGGCATTGTTTGTAAGATGCTTGCAGCAGAAAGCCATATGACGCTAGTCAAGTCCTTCCCCTCGATGGGAAACCGTAGTGACTGAGAGCCCTAACCAAGATCAGTGACTGAGCTTAGGGTCGCTTGTAGCCGTACCCTTAAGAAAAGAAATTCCCTCTCCGGCACGCATTCTCTCTGGCCATCGACGGGAACGGCGAAGGAACTCTCCGGGACCGGGTGACTTCAGCGATATGCACGTCGTGGAACCCAGTTATGGTTTTTCAATGTCGTGGTAGGTCACGTCCGCCATGTAAACGTGGTATAGGGAAGGACCAAAGGCCACTCCCTGGGGGGACGACCCCCGTCCTGGATTCTCTGCGCCATCGAGGCAAAGGGGGGGGGTGATCGTGCTCTCGAAGGCGGAGAGAAATCTCGTCGCAAGGTGATCAACTTTCGCCCCGTAGCCTTCCTAGCCCCCGCACTGGGAAACGTGCTGCAAAGGATCTTCCGGGCGAAATTCAATTCCTTGCTCACGTCACCATGGCAAACATCCAAGAGTTTAGTAGCACGGATTTCGACCAGACGCAGCGACCATCGTGTGTGCTTATCGGTGACTTCCCCAGAGACTGGTTCAACACCCGCTGTTTCTCCACAGACGCCTCCTTTGATACGAGCAAGGCATTCGACCAGGTCGGATCCACCCCACGGGCACACCTCATGAAGATAAAACAATTTCGATGCCAGCGTGCCAATGTCGTCTACTAACGTCGTACCTGTCGTGAAGATCCTTCGAGATGTCTCGAGGAAGGGAAGGGCCAAAGTGGTCGTGGTGGAAGTTGACACGAGAGGCCTGGAGGACTGGCGATTTTCTGAAGGACCACTTGGGGATTGCCATCTAGCCCAGTGAACTCCGCGGCTTCATTAACCGAAGGGAGGTGCGAAGACCGTAGTGACCAGGTGCCCGTCTTCGCTGCTGGCGTCATCTGTATCGTCCTCGGGAGATGCTTCCGGTATCCGGTGCTGACGTGAATGTTCCCTCGAGGAAGGACACGGCAAATATTCTCCCCTTTCTCCTCCTCGGAGTAGAGGAGACGAGCCCCCGCCCCCCTTGTGCGCAGCGACGTCGCCATTTTCCGTAGAAGCCGTTCCGGTGGAAGAGGAATGTCATGCGATATTTCCACGGACGTTACTCATGGACGTGGGCTTAGATTTCCGCGTGGGGTCGTCTGGACCGATCGCCGACGGATTCGTCACTCTTCAGCTCTTGTATAGTTGTGTGAAGATCATGCATGCATCGCAACGTATTCACGGCGGGAACTACTAGTGTTCATTCTCTTAACTTTAACGTTTTATTATATAAGGCTTTGTTTTTCTATTTTATAATTTTGTCACGTACTAATTGGCAAGATGTTTGTCTCAATGGGATGTCAATTAACTCGTATGTTATCCATCACTACGTCCCAAAGTGTTGGCTATTAATGGCCCCCATAAATTTATCTTTTTGATGCAATTTTCCACTGAATGTTTTGCTCGACCTTTCAATTTCTCCTTTCCAATCTCCCGCAATAGTACTCGTGTGCCGTCTCATATTCATCGACACTTTATCAAGTAGTTCAAGTAATCATCTGATGTGCCAATTTACTCAGCAATAGGCCATCGTGCCTAACGTAGGTAGAATACGTTTAAGTTGTGCATGATTTTTTTCCGCGCAGAGCTTCTTTGGTACAGTGTGCACCCAATAATAGTAGCGCTTTGCCCTTGTGTATTTGTTTTCAGATATCATTCGTAGAGTCTATCAATACCCCGAAATTCCATTACAGTTTTCAATGCGACACGCTGCGACCGTCATCTGATTTCTGTCTTACCTCTTACGTTAAGTTAGTAGGTCACGAACAACGAACGTGTGCTTCTCTTTGGTACTATTGGTTTTACTTCTTTATTTACGTCATATCGTTAATATTAATTTCTTTAAAAAATGTAACTGCTTGATATTGTTCCGAATCATAGTACGTATTTCTGAAGAGGTATTAATGTACTAAAAGTGAATAATGTCACATGTTCGCAGATCTCAAAACAGGTAACTTTTTCGTAGCTTTCTCTTTGTCTTCATCGGTCTTGTCGTTTTTATTATGTCAAGTCACTACGCTACAAAATATTTTTTTACTCTGAGCAGTTATTTCATTTCTACGAATGAAAAACCGACACAATTTCAAGCGGTTATACTGGTATGCCGAACTTTCCCAACATGGATCTTTACTGTCTCCGGATGTCACACTTAAGGTTTTTTCTCAAATCCGGATGTTACTCAATGCTTGAAGCGTCTTCACGAGTTATCCTAATATCGTTATTTATCTCTGTCGTTATACTATAAAGTTTTGAAGTCTATATTACTTTATTAGGAATACTGCCAAGCCCCCTTCGGTGAATTATCGCTGTCAAACTGCGGAAAAGCCGTTTGAAACTCAGTCCGTATTAAACATGTTATGGCGCACATATAATGGATTCGAAGAAAAATATTACGGATGCTCTTCCCCCTCTTGTTTACATCTAAAGCATATTTTATACATAAAATAGTCGTCATGGAGCATGGGACAATTTTTCGCGGAAATGTATCAATGTAATGGCAATTAGTCTTGTTATTTCCATAAACTCTGTGTTATTTATGAACAAAGGAAGTATCCAAATTTCGGATAAAAATTGCGAATTTTTTCCCCAAGTCAAGAGTTCCCATGGTGTCGAAAAATATGTTTCCCGGCATCAAAGGTAAAAAAGGCTAAGGAAATAAAAAAAATGAAACATTAAAAATATTTTATGAAAACTACCTTCGTACAACGTTTTGTCCCTGTCTTAGTGATAGCGTGGAGGTGTCTACAATACGTCATTATTTTCAAGGTCTCTATTTAGAACTTGCAATATACCTACTTTTAGGATGCTTACATTCACGATTAAAAAGTAGTGCCATAGAAGAAGGAGATAACTTTGACCAACAAGGCTAGACGTTGTACTATTTGGAGTGGAGAAACACACATTTGCACCACTAGAAGTATGTCACCGCCGTTGATTGCAACATTCCCATTCCGAATTGCAATGTGCAAAACTTTCGGAGCAATGACGCTAATGAGACATAGTCTACGTAATAATGCACCGTAATCAGTGTGTGGAATTTAATTGTAATTCTCTTCGATGACATTTCCTAAAAAATCCGTTTTGTGTCTCAATGCTAGTCGATGGTCAATACTATAATGTCCTTGAAACGGTCTTGAACGGGAATAGATTTTTCTAGTTTCGGCTGAGAAACTATGACACATGTCGAGAGAAAAAAAATAACTAAACCGGAGTGTCCGACCTCGAGTTGGCAAGGCTTCTATAGTGGCGGGCCTCGAAGAGATCTGGTTTTCGGCAAGTTCCATCCTACCTTTCACGGCTTTTCTATTGCCACGACTCTTTTATCTATTCCGCAAAGAAAAAATTGCCTTTAAAATAAAGGATTACACTAGCGGAAGGAGATTTACAGAGAAAAAAGAAAAGGAATGACATTGGCCTAACGAAGAGACGTAAGGAATAATGAAGGCTTTCGTGTGGATTGTGGCGTTAAATTTATCCGAAATTTTGTCTTTATGTTTGAAAGATGTAGTCAAACTGGAAGATTTTGAGAATGAAGTTAATGGAGAGGAAGACCGGCAGAAACATTAGGTATTGAGTGAAGGGAGAAGAAGTTTTGAGGGTGAATCCTAATTGTCTAGTAAATGTGGCTGAAAGGTATTTTAAGACTTGGTAAATACAATTAAATTGGTCAGAAAGACCTCTGAATCCCGCGATAAAACTAAGTACAATTCATTTTGGTGTATCGGCCTACCGTCGACTGATGTGTAGGGCGCTGTATATTGTCGCTTACCTGAAATTATACCATTTGTAAAGACGATCAACATGCCACTACATCTTTACATTTCTCGGTATTCGTGGAAGTCTTTCTCTATTCTTCACCATCAATATCAAACCTGTTATCATCTTCCTTATTTAGTTAAACTTCGATTCAGATATTACTACAGACCCGTGACCCAATTTTTGTTCCTCTTTCGACTTCCATTTCCCTCTCTGGTTCTTAATTTAGCATTATCATCATAGAGGAAGTTCTCGTTTTAGAGAACTCGAAACTCCACGAAATCCAAAAAGACGAATGCATTTTTCTTCATTTCGTAAGAGTCGCTTTGCACGAAGACGTCTCAGGGCCGAAAACTTGAGATTTCATGGTGTCTTTCGTGCGTTTTCGTAGTCGATGTTGCGAAGTAGAGACTTGGAAAAATATTCTTCCCTGGCGTTGCGTTATAGTTGTGCAAAATCCTTGGAAGATTTCGTCATGTTTCTAGCTTGAAAATATGCTTTGCTGTTCCAGTTGAAGTTGCATCCAAAGAATTCTGTGACGCTTAGCATTGCAGTTATATCTTTTATCTGAAATCTATGTGTGCTTCATTGACACTGTCCGAGTGTAGGTGATAATAATAAAATTTTTCATTTGAACTGGAGTGACAAAACTCTCCATAAGCGACTAAATACAAATTAAAAAAAAATAATTTACTATTTAACTCGTGTTTCAAAAACATCTATTAGCATATTTAAAAAATATTTTGTTTAGTAAGTGGACTAGAAAGGCTCGATTTCTCTGTTGAAATACGCGTATATAACCTGATGAGATATATCTGAGAATCGAGGACTGTCATAAGGAGAGATTTTGTTCCATGAAAAGGGTTCAACTGCATGGAAACTCCCATATTAGACGAAAAATCCTTGTAGATGCACAATGGTCTCTGATGAATTCAAATTTTGAACTTTAAAATTTTCGAATATACGAGGTTTGATCAGAGAGTATCGTGAATTTTTAATTTTGTCAGAAAGTATTTATTTAATCTTCATTTGCCATCACATCCCCGTAAAAGTAGTCCCCCTTGTGGTATTTATACACTTGTGCCAACATAGCTTTCTGCTCGAGAAATGTTTGGAATGCCTCTTTAGATATCGCCTCGAGCGCTTTCCTTTTCATCTGATATATTGTTGAAAAAAGTCCTTTTTATGTATTCTTTTCGATTTGGGACTATAAATGCTTCATTGAAATACACGTATTTCGTCCGATGAAATATGGGAGAACGATATAAAATTAAAAAAATTAAATTCAGGTGACACAGTTACAAAATTCCTGTAGAATAGGGTGGCTGGTTGGATCACAAAGGTTCTGTATTTAGGCCAAAGAACTTTTGAATGAGTAAAGTGAAGTGCCGATGCGTTGTGGTGTGTATGATCAACGGGTTGCCTCTACAGAGTTCGGGCCGTTTTCTCCGGGTTGCCTCCAGAATCCTGCATAAAATTTCTATGTAATACTCTTCGTTATATACTACCGCCTGACTAGGAATTCGTGATGAACAATTCCATTTTAGTGGAAAAATTGTCGGAGGAATCTTCATATACGTCCGGACTTGGCGTGCTTTTTTTTTATCCTTGCCTCTCATACAAATTGCTTTGGTTCGATTTAGTCTTCGTTAGTTCGTCGTATCACTCATTCAACCCCATTTCGTCACCTGTTATGATTCGTTTGCGTATGCCTGGGTCAGCAAGTAGCATGATGTCTATGACGTCGGCAAGCACATATTTAGCGACAGCTACGCGATGCTGATTTGTCGAATATTCATCATTTTTTGGGTACATTTGTTGACCACTCGTTTTACATTCAAAGAAATACGAGTAGTGAATAATCGCTGCACATGAACCGTATAAGCGTCATATATTGAGAAACATTTCTAATAACGATAATGCAATTACCAATCACGATTTATTATTTTAATTTTTTATTAGTGATTAATGCGTTAGGAGGCCCAGATTTGGCGTCATCTTCGATGTCTCCTCGGCATTCCTTTAACCGCTGTACCTCTGATAAGATCGTAGAGGCGACGTAGCCTAATGACCAAAATCTTTATTTTTAAATTTTGAATGCTGCGCTGCTTTACATTTTATTTTTACTGGAAAATTTCAGACGAAATCTCTGATCCGATATTTCTCCTAAAAATCGCTGAATAAGGTTTTGCCTTTTCGCTCTCTACGACACAACTTAAGCTTCGCAGCTAATTGTAAGTTGACACGTGCGTCAATTGAAGTATTACCAACGTACGGAAAATCAGCTCGATTGACAAGATACAGAGCGCGTAATTAATAAATTGCTTTTGCGTTTTGATCAGACCTCATAGCCAATAATATTTAGTGGATTTTGGCATCATGTCCATTCTAAGGGTATTGTTGACTAGGGGATTGTAGGCATGCCATAGTTGTTTTCCTAGCTAAGCCGTTTGCTATGGCTCCTATTGGAACCAGAGACTACAACGAACCATTAGTCTGTGTGTGTGTGTGTGGGTTGACCTATCTAATAGTCTCTCTAGTATCCCATCATTTCCTGGGCACAAAGGAAATTGGTTCCTCATCCCTCCCGCATGCAGTTCTTGTATGCATCGCATGTACTACAGTAGATGGCCGGTTAAGATAACTAATATGAATCTATTTTAATGTTGTTTTGATGTTTTTAGAATATATGAAGCCTATGTTGTCTGCGTATTGGTGACTGAGAATGGAGCTTTTCTATTGTAAACTATTGGAACAGTTTACAACAGTCCGTCCTGAAAATTCTGATGAGGCTTTATTGATAATGAAGTAGTCGATTATTTGGGATCTCTTGCAATTTTTAATTTATTCACAACATACGGTCTCAGTCATAAAATTCCAATAGGAGTATTGATTGCATGCCCGTGGGGAACGTATTTCCATCTTCGAGTTTCCTTCTTCAATGGTTCATTGCACTGTGGTGTAATATTTAATGTCGCACATACGTATTTCATTGTAATAGAGTCAGTCATCTGCTCGAAGCGTCCTCGTTGTGTTCTTAGAAATTTGTATTTTAAGAAAATTTCACAAGGTCACAAGTTTCTGTTCTGAAATATTCGAAATTTGCGTGGCTCGTGGGAGAAGCTGGAGAAATCATTTTCATCCGAGATACGTCTGCGATTAATCATTTCATTTTAGAATTTAATTGTACCTTTAGAAAAAAGTACAGGTTGTAATTTATAGGTAAATGAATGAAAATAATTGCTGTAAGTTACTCATTGACTTTCGCAATTTCGGCAGTGAATATTCTTTTAATTATTCTGTTAATTAACAATTCTGATTTTTGGTCCTGCTGGGGCTGGTGATTTTTCTTGCAATTTTCTTTGTTTTAGAGTCCAGTTTTAACAAGTATTCCGTAGATTTCTATAGTTTTATAGTAAATAACGCGAATAGAGTATTCTAAGGATTTATTGTGGAATTACAGGACCTTGTATTTTATTCTACAACCATGGACATTGGTTAACAAAACCGACGGGGAGCGGGTTCAGTTTCTTGCGGTTCGAATCCTTCGACGCCTCTGCGTTGTAGGAGAGGTTCCTATCTTCACGAGAGCGTGATTGATGACGCATGTTAACGCCAAAGCAGCCCAGTCAGAATACACGGGTTGCTGAATCGGATGTTATGGACGTGAAATTGGCCTAGTTGCGCAGGTCGCTTTTAAAGTAAGCGTTTGCCTTTGTTTTCTCGTTGACACAGCCGTTCTGCAATGGGTGGAGGTCAGAGAATGCTCAGCAATGAGGCAGGCAGTGTCTTACATAAGACTTAAGTTTCATGTGAAATCCATCTTTACATTTTCCACGTCTGAGTTAGTTTTAACTTGCTCGGTATGATTCATTATTGCATCGATGATTAACGTTGCTAACGACTGATGTGTATCCCGTTTAGACATCTAGCAATTCAATACATATTTCAAGTCGCCGTGGAATAATTTATTCGTGAAGATTGAATTGATTCCAAGTTGTACAAAGCATTTCCAACATTTAAGTTCAATTCCCCTCTGGAAAGGCAAATTTTTTTGATAGCTGTGAAAGTAGTTATTGAGAGGAAGTTTTAACTGGAAGAATTAAAAAAAGTCTATAACGCCTCACAATCTCAATTCTATTGAAGGGATATCCCCAAAAGAGATTCCTTGGGCAGTTATGCGCATTTACGCGATTAATTTCACACGGATGAAATCACCCCAAAAATAATGTGCCCTCTGAGATCCAAACCAGGATCTTGCTGTTTCGGGTCCCCAATCACGTAGTATAGTATGAGTAACTATTTCTTAATTCATTGCACCGGTATACGAGGTGCATTAAAGTTGTAAGGCCTCCAATTTTTTTCCGGACTGGAAACAGATAGAAACATGCGGTTTGTTTTA
>WURS02429816.1:0-15936 GCA_011762765.2 Rhinocypha anisoptera | reverse complement strand
GTGCCGGGATTCCACCCGTGGGCTTTCCCATTCTCCCCCCCTTCCCCCCCTCCCCCCTTCCCCCCCTCCGGGGGCCCCCCTTTCACTTTCTTTTTTTTTCCGCCGCTACCTATCCTCCCCACATCCCTCTCTCCCTCCCACATACTCTTATTCCCCCTTTAACCTCCGGGGTGGTGGCGTTAACGAGCGCCTCTCGACGTCACTCGCGTGTGTCCCGTGTCACGGGAATGCCTTATAGCACGTGGGGCGGGGACGAGAAACATCCCTGGATACCGCGCAGAAAGCGAGAGGGTTCAAGTGTTATGCGTGTTCTTGCGGGCGATAATGAGATGGGAAGCGAAACGCCTTTTAAAAACCGGATCCCTCGAAAATATTGCGTGCGCACTTGAAGTTTGAAAAATTTTCATTTTAGTTTCTCTTGAAAAAACTCCCTCGCATTTATATTTTTATATTTTCCTCGCTCTCTCTCTCTCCATCTCACTCTTCCCAGCTACTCCTGCTCTCTCCTCCCCCTCTCTTTCTCCCGTGGTCTTCCCATCCCCAAGTAGTCTGTCTCCTCTCGCTCTCCCCCTCCTCTTCATCCCTCTCTCCCTGTACGTATGAGGAGCGGGCGGGAGTGATGAGGCGGGAAATTTCATTTTCTGCGAATGTAACCGAGTTTCTTCTCACAAAAAAGTGTGTTTTTGGCTGAATTCCTGGATCCGGGCCACTTTCCTCCCTCCCCTCCCTCACCTCCCTCCCCCATCTTCCCCGTTCCTACTAGCACCCTTGTCTTGTTCCGAAGACGGGTTTTCGGAGAGTAAATAAGACATTTGGTGGATGTTCCTAGGGGCGAGAGAGAGAGATAGAGAGAGAAACGAGAGAGATAGAGAGAGAAACGAGAGAGATGGAGAGGGGGTTTGGACGAGTCTTCCCATCGATTGACTCTCGATGTTTTCTTTACAGCACGGTTTCCTCCCGTCATCCAATCTTGATGTCGCATCTGTATTAAGTGGGGGATTCTCCTTCAAAGTGCCCCTCACGGTGCAGAATAATCCCGTATCACGTCTATGCCTTCACGCTCTGTTATCAGGATGTTGTCACTAAACGAATTGATCGACTTAGCGAAAATATAATTGCTTAATAATACCGAGTTGCTACGGCCTCTTTCTTTTTTCCGCTACCGATTTTGTACTCAACAATGCAAATGTTAAAACAATAAAGAAAATATTATGATTAATAAATTATTATTACAGAGCATTAAATTTTTCAGGCGTAACTCTAAGGAAATCCTTCATAGCAGGAAATTCGGTTGAAATAATAACTTTTCAATTTCCACGATGAGCTTCATTTTCGGAAACCATGCAACAAAACCATTTCCGTTGAAAATAAACCCTTCGTCTAAATTGCATAGTTAATAATTTAACCAAAAATCGTGCTATAATAGAATATTGTTAATATAATTCGTTTCAGTAAATTTTATGCCATGACTTAACCTCATGAACCTTACAACATAAATATATATATATTTTTACAAAAAAAAAGGCCATAAACAGAAAACAGAGGCCATAGAAAAACAGTACAATAATTTGAATTACTCCTATACTATATATATATATATATAAGTTGTTATAATCTTATAAAACATATAACCATAAAAAATAAGAAAATTTACCTATTTAAATATGAGTTACTTATTTTTAAATATGGCCGAGTCGGATGCTTAAAAAATAAGGACTCAGCGGTAGAGGTCCTAAAATATATGCATACGCGTAACAGTGCCAATCTCTGAATTGTCCTTAATTACTTACGGTGAAATTGATTATTACATATTTCTGCCCAATTTTATGAATGGAAGGAAAAAAGACAAGTAATGTGCCCATTTATTTCACAATATCAACCACCTCTAAGTCTATTAAATGGAGCAATGACTGGGACCAGGAAATCCCCTATTCTGCTCCGTATGCGACGTTCAAAGGCTCATTGTCAAGCTACGGGCTAATTTGTTTCACCGAAGACAAACTTGGCCAGCTACCTTTGGTGGATAACCAACGCCAGACCACCCACCTTCCTCCCTCCTCTCTCCCTCCCTTGAGAAGGCAGTGGTTAGCAGTGCGCTCCGCGTGTTGAAGATGACTCCGTACAAAGGCGATCATAGGACTGAGAGAGTCGCCATTGACGGCGCCAGAACAGCATTTTGTGGCTCTGTAGCGTACGTACGTTGAAATTCCAAGGGATACATTATACTATAGTCGAGCCGCGTTGAAATGGTCCTTCTCGGTGAACGGTCTGTGGAGCTACGACTACCTACCCCCACTCCCGGCCTTACCTCCCCTTCTTTACTCTATCAGTAACAAAATGGAGGGGAGGCAAACATAGTTGCCACTTTTTCTCACACCGGCGGAGGGAAATTAATATAACATATCGATATTAATAAATTCCTTTATTGGCATGTTGAAAGGGAAAATTACATATAACTCTCTATGTTAACAAACAAACATAAGCGCACACAACCGAGACAGAACCGAAGTGACAAGAGCTGGCAACCACGATGATGTGACGCTGGTAAGGGGGGGGGGGGGGCATGGTAACAGAAGGAAGGAGCCCGGTTTGGGGGGAGTCGAGGACTGAGAGGGGGTGCGGATAATTTTTTTGCGCAGGACCATTTCACGTGGTTGGACTATATACTAGCTATACAATGTTCTTGTTGAGTCTTGGCTGTTTTTAGTGAAGACAATAATCATGTGATTATTTCAGCTATTTTTCTTATCAAATATTTATCACACATGAGAAAATCACTCATACAGATTTTAATTTTATATAACTTTTTTAGATTTTAATTCATTATACTCAGATGATCAACCTACACTCTTGTGAGTTTCGTCTAATCTCCTGTCTGATGAAGGTGGTTCAGCGGCCACCGAAAATTCAAACCACTTGTGTCTTTATATTTCTGTGCCTGATTTTTGTGTGATTTTTTATGAGAAACATCCTCTCATGTGTGTGAACTGATTACGTTATATATATATTTATATACATATATACAAATACAAGCACACGATGTAACACTAGGACATAAAAAAGGAGAACTTACTCTGGATATTTCTGTGGTCACTGTCAGCCTTATCACCGTTATTGTTATATATATATATATATATATATATGTATATATAGCGATAAATGGTATACATAGATTAATTATTGATTGTATGTTTCTTGATCAAAACTCTTAATGAAACTACTCTTAACAGTAAAAAAAATCATTAACTGTTAGGAAATGAATTACTTTGAAATACATTTTCAAAATCTCAGATAGCATATGAATAAATTGTAATGCACTGTAATGAACTATTCTTCATTTTTATAGAGGAATGTCAAATAGCCAAGCGAATCATTCATATGCAATAAATGAGGATGTTAACTTAGTTAATTTATTGATTCAGGGCAGTTAATTAAAGTTATCTCAGAGACTCCAGAAATGCGTACCCATAGCAGGAGTAAGATACAAAAACCTTAAGTTTGTGTACAAGAAGTGTACGTAAAATGACTGAAAAATCGACAAATGGATCAGTAGACTGCGATTTGAAAAATATTTTTCCCCTCAGTAATTCATTGTTTTTAAAAGAAATTTTCAAATAAATTTTGAAATATTCAAATTTATTCACCCAAAGAAATGTTAACTCTGTATTTGTTTGCGATAGCTTCAGTGTGCACAATTAAAACAATCAAATTCGTGACATGGATTGAATAAGTTATAATAGGCATTTCTGTGCATAAGAAGGGAACCCATGAACGTATGAATCCCTCCTTCTTTCTTATCTCTGGATGATACTTCTCTCTCTCTGCATTCTGAGTCCCGCGCATTTACGCATTTGCCTGTGTCAGTAGGAGACTTATTCCTAATGTCTTCCGACGTTTCCTTAAAAAAACCGACGGTTTCATCCCCCGCCTCAATATCTGGAGCATTGAATCTTTTAGATGCCGAACATGGATGTTATAAGTAGTCCGAACTTTACCTTCTTCGTCGGATTACCTCAGATAAAGAAGGAGAGAAAATATGAGGAGGATTAAATAGATATGAAGGGAAAGTGGAAGGATTCCGGGGATTGAGGTGGAGGATGGGGAGCAGATTTAAGGGTCGCGGCTGGAGGGTTGCTAGGCGAGGGGGGAGGGAGGGGGAGGAAGAGGAGGAGTAGGCGGAATGGGAGATAAGGGAGGGGCTTCGTTCGGCCGCAACTGCGGGAATAACCGTCCGAATAAAAAGGGAGGTGTTAGGGACCAAGGGGCAAGATAATGGAAGCCGATATTCGTAGCTATTGCAGCGCTAAGCTGTGGGGTGAAAAGGTGTCACGAGAACGAATCTCTTTTCACTCTCACATTAAATTCTAACATCCTCTCCTCCTTACTTTTATACCAATGTAAAGCAGAGTTCCATTTGATTCTTCGTTGAAGAATATTGTTCACCTACTTTATGAGATAAAAAATTTTCACTAAAACATAGATAAAATATGTTTTAAGGTCTGAGTTTCGAAGGCACTGTATCATTTTGCACGAGTAGAAAGTCACCCGAAGACGATGTAGTAACGTCGCCATAAAGATCGTAGTGAATATTTTATTTGAAAAAAATTGCAAATTAGTTCCATTATGCCATTTAATATTTACTTTGACTAACTTAGGACAAGGAGAATTTCTCTTATGTTTTACCATACGTATGGTCATATGAACACCCATTTCCGGAACTGGACTCGTATATGCGACCTTTGGGTTAGGAGACGGAAAGGCTGACCACCAGTCTAACCGGACCGACATGAGTGCGAAAAGGAGCCATGAAAAGAACAATGTATATTAGATGCGACTTCTTTAAAAAATTAAATGTTTTCCTTATATCAGTCAATTCACTGGATCCATTCGAAATGTCCGTTACATCGCATCTAGACTCTGACAGTTATGAAGAAATTCGTTGTCTTGAATCCAAGTGAAAAAAGTCTGTGAGAGAGTACGTTTTTCTTCGACTGCAATGGTCATGAAACTTGTTCATTATCTTATTTGTTTCGTTTCTCGGAATGATTCCAGCAACAATCCTGGAGAGGGCTTGACGCTGTCTTTAATCGTCCGATAAAATGCGCTTTATTTAATAACTATTAAGTTAGCGTCCGTCATGCTTCAAATATGCAGTCCACGATCATCCTCAGTAATACTTGCCTAAAATTCATTGATTGTTTTTACCATTAAAAATCTCTTGTTTATAAAAAAACGATAAAATTTCTTCTTCTTTTTTTATATTGAGCCTTCGTCTTATCTCTTCAGGTTCAGTTTCCTTCTTCACTCACGTTTTAAACACTTTATAAGATTTTCTCTCCTTCATGTCTTTTTAGGCATCCACGGATAGTACGTTTTCATTTACCCATTCATCACATTTCCTTGCGATTATTTTTTTCTGTCCCAGGGTATTTAACTGCCGTGTTCCTTGTGCTATGATAAAGTGCTTCCTTTTCATCCATGCGCTAGCTCTTTCATCTTTAAGTTGACAATTTTTTTCTGCTGCAATACCTTCCTTGCCTGAGCTGTTCAGTTATCATTTTTTCCCGCTTCATCATTGCTCTCTTTCCCAAGTAATACTACACCACCTCTGCTTCTAATGTCTGTTCGTAAGTTTAATATTGGTGCCTTGCACTTGTTTCAAAGGACATCTTTGTTTTTGTTGTTTTATTTAGATTAAATGTTTACTTCATCATTAAGGTCTATAGCCAGATCACCCAAGAGAATTTTGCTTCACATTCCGGTGTCAGAGCTGTTTCGACGACAAAAGTAAGATAGATGATTTTTTCTTCCGGTATATACTTATAGTGTGTAGAGTTATTAACTTTTATTTAGTTTCCTTCATTCTCTCTCTCTATAAATTACATAAACGGCTGAGAGTGCCCGATCGATTCTCAATTTCCTTTTTTTTGCAAAAACGTTCAATTTTCATGAAAGGCACCTGTCCCTAACACAAAATTAAAATTATTTTTCGAACATATTACAACATTGTTTTTTCCTTCGTGGTAAATGTCCCAATGACGCCTCTGTACTAAGAAATATAATTTATCTCCATTGCGTTTGCCTCTGAAGTATATATATATATATCCCCATATGACAGTCACGCCACCGCGCGGTTTTTCTCTCGATCAGTAATTCTTCCTCCTTGAAAAAGGTGTACCTCGATCACCGAAAATTCGAATCCTTTAGTAAGTGTTCTTTTATGTGTGTTCTCTGTTTCTTTTGAGCTTCAACAAGTATAGCTATATATATATGTGTGTATATAATGTGCTTTTTCCATATTGATAACTGCAGTGAATTAATTGTTAATACTTTTCCATTCCCCTCACTAGAAGGGCAAATGCAGGAATTATTTATCGTATGCCAAGTGTCATTCGGAAATAAAGTTTGTCTTTATCCATTGCATTTACTGAATCCAATGTCTTTTAATCCATCCAATTAATGTTACAATTCACTTCGAGATGGATAAAATAATTCATTAATCAGGAATCCTTTGTCAACCACTACATTTCTCCTCCGCTAATATACTTTGGAATACAGTCTTTGCTAAATATCATGCCTCAAGATGTGTACTATTAATTTCCCTTTTCTTTTTTTAACGTAGTTCATTAACGGGCGCTACACTTTCGTAATATTAGAAGCAGTGTCGTTTCCTTTAGGTGTGACCTAAGAATAACCTGATAAATCTCAAGGTGGTACGGGAAAAGGAGTTGCCCCACTATCGTTAACATGAGACATTCATAACTCTCACTTCTTAATACGTGTACACGAGCTCTTCTCATAGCAATAGAAACCGTTTGTTATAATTAATTGCGGGAGAATGTAACCATATGGAAAATAAATTAAACCGTATAACCTATATTGTTACTTTGTTTTATCCTCTTCAATATGATTACTGATTCCAATGCAATGATTGAATCCAATGCTTAAAACATCACTTAACGATGAAATGACACTTTTTGCTTACATTCCTTAGTAACCCACATTGGGATATATAACTTGTAGCCGACCTTGTTATCCTGGGGGTAGCGCGCTCGCTTTTTTTTTGGAATTGGTGGTGGGAAAATTCGGTTAGGCACCCCCAGAGAAGTTGACACTGATGAGTGTTGGACTCGACAGGGGGTATTAGGAACCCCCGGTCCATACCCACTAAAAACCCACCACCAATTGATTGCGCCTGTTATGGAGAGGCGGCAACCAGTCAGCCAACAGTCAGAAGTCATTGGGCCGCGCTAACCAACTCCGGTTCTCTCCCTGACATTCCTGAAGTACCGACGTGCAGCTGTTGAAATGACGTATTGAAATGAGCCCTCCCTATGATCAACCTGCTTGATACGTAGGACTTTGAGATCTTTCCGTCCTATTATCCCGACTTCGATGGCGTCCTGAGCTGATTTCCTGCTCCAAAGACCGCGACTACTCAAGGTGATGGCGAGGACTCAACGTTGATCCTCGCCGTTTTCGCTCGAATGGCGTCGAGGGGCGAGGAATCGTCTCGATATTTGCAGGCCTTCCATTTGTTGGAATGGTCTAGGTCGCTGGTTTGAGTCTTGCCTAGGGTGTTGTGTTTATCCAATATGGTTTTAATCTATGATTTGAAGAGGAGCGATATGACTGTTGACGATGGAGCAACCTATAAACTAAGATACAACTACTTACCGGATAACTTTTAATGTTGAAAAAGATAATTTTTTACTGAAGCCTTTGAACAAACATGCTAGATAATATTTTATAGGAACGACTGTGATAAATTGTTAAAATTGATTTGGAAATACTTTTTATGAATCTTGCAGCTACGTATCCTCGTAATAGTTGCGTAAAGTCATCCGTTTTCAGCATGAAAAGGCTTCCGAGTCTCTTCACTTTTATCATCAGTTAAAAATAGCACGGAAGGACGCAGGAGAGTAGCCAGTGTATTTGCGTTAAACCCGTTTGTTTACTCTTCGTCCTCGTAGCCGGTCTAATTTATAAGAATTATATTAGCGAGGCGCGGCTGCGCTGCCATTTGTCAGCTGAGGTGGGTGAACTGAAAACCCCTCGAGACATTCATCCATCGGGCGATCCAAGGAAAACAAAATGATGGGGTGATATTCCTCGAAACGAGCCCGTAAATGAGATTAAAGGGACAGTATAAATTTCGTTTGGGTTGCACGTATGTACTAATGCAAATACGTCGTCCACAAACATCTCACCCTCGACGTAACACGCAGAATGCAGACCACACTCGAGAGGAAATAGCTGATTACGTCTTTGTCTGCCATTGATCCGTGACTAATATTGTCATTCCAGCTCCGAAAACTGGACTGTGGAAATATATGGAAATTTGAGTAGGAAAATTTCATGGAAAGTGACAGGTTAAACACTGTCGGAAAACAACAACAAACACTCTCCGTGTTTACTCCAAGCAAATAATCGAGCAGAGAATTTTCGGTGTTATCTTTAGGTAATCAGGACTCTCAACATTCAAAAAAAAGGTATTCAGCCTTCATAATGATCCAACTTGTCTCGGGTCGAATCCATGCTTTAACACTCACGAAGACATTTTTAAAGGATTATTTTTTTCTCTTGAATAGAATGAAAATTTTTATCTGCTGCGGCTAACTTTTAATCGTCATGCCAGATAACGTGAAGCGAAGTTTCAAAATATAAAATCCATGTTTGAGAGCCATTTACGATCACATATGGTAACATGTGTGACTTTCATTCTCCAGACCTGGTCTTCATTTTTAATTAAAACCCCACTAATTGTCGTTTATCGAGCATTATGCAATTGAGAAACATGATAAAATAAAAAAATTCTTGAGCTGAGTTCCAGTACCGTTAATTTGGAGACATTATTCGAGAACTTTGTCAGAACGTCAGTGACGGGCATTACTTTTGCGAAGTAACTCGCAATTAATTTTTGCAACTCTTATATGATGATCCTGTGAAATTCTTCATTTCGAGATGGATATGTAAGAGCTATTTTGAGAGGAAAGTTGATAAATTCTAAATACTTTCTTCAAAACTTGAAACAACTCTTTACTTTTTGTTTAATAAGGATTGAAGAGGGACTTAAAATAGTAGTAGACTATTCTTTTCCAGGTTCATAACATTAAAAATTCAGAGGGGCTGACTATTATTTCCTTTTATATCTTATAAATTCAACTATTTCGCATTAATAGGTATTTAACTCATGGGTAGGTGCAGTAGCTTTGTACCATACGGTATAAGTAAAATAAGTAATAAGTCAACATTAGTACTTCAATCCGAAAATTGGTTGACTGCAGCCCTCCAACCTTTCTTTCCGACGTTAAATACCCATACAAACCCTTGTACTTTTTCTTCCTAGCGACTCTAATATTTTCCCTATATATTTGTCCCTTAGCCTTCTCCTAAGGTCCTTCTCTTTTATTTAACCTTGTATAATCTTCTTAGGGAACTCATTGTGCCTCAGGGTGTGTCCTATGCACCTTGTTCTTTTTCTCACAGTACTCCAAATTGACTTATCTTCCTCTGCTCTTCTGTACATCACCTCATTCCTGACTCTCTCCGTCAACTTGATATTCAGCATCCTTTGCCAGTACCACGCTTTGAAGGTTTCTATTTTTCCCTGATTTTTTTCTAAAGTACGATGCATGTACTTTTTATGACATAGTTATTAGGAGGTTTACTAAGCTACTATGTTGGAGATTATCTTAAAAATAACTCTCTTTTATCGAACTTTAAGATAGTTTTTCTGAAGTATCAGAACAATTTAGCAACAACAGGGTGTCAATTGTTATTAATATTATTGTACGAAAAGGATCGGTTGTGATACATTTAAAATTTTATATAACAATTATTTCAGCATTTTCATATATAAATGTTAAGTAGTTTAATAGAAAATTTATAAAAGTAAATATTAAATAATTCCCAAAACTCTATATTCAATCACATTTGAATACTTATTTATATACCTACATATGGATACTAATGATACATCTGTTAAAGCTGGTCATAAAGAACGGTTAAAAAGTCATATTAATTTATCTTTCTTTATTGCCTAGTAATGTTTGTGTAGTCCTTATTTACTGGTGATCTTTTTACGACAAGATTCCTGTAAGCTGAAATGGTTATCAAAACAATTCAAATATTAAAATAAGAAAAATAAAGGTTGTCCCTTAACGAATTGTCGGATCAGATGACCACCGGCGTCACCACATCGCCTCTTTTGATTGGACCTCATCCTTGGGTCTGATTCTGTTTGAAAAAGTGACTTGTGATTTTTTTCAGCGGGATTCAACTATTTAATTACCTATCAAGTTTCCGTAAATCTCTCAAAAAATAAAGAACGGTTAGCTTAATTACGCAAAGTAAATTCAATTACTTCAGTTAGTTAAAGGATTTTTTTTATTTTAGCAAGGTGCAACATGTACCAACACAGTGATAATCCTTTGATCAAAACATTTTTTTAATAAAACTTAAAAGCTTTAATGTTTTAATCAATTAAGTAAACTCTTATCATCTGACTCATCGTTCATCTTTGATGTGGAAGAAGATTATTGTTTAAAAAAATACATTTTTTTCCTGTTTAAACAGGGAGTCAAGTCTTCAATTTGGGCCCATTATTTAATTTTGAGTTACTTGACTGGGCAATGTTTTTTACTATGTCTAAATAATGTAATTAGTTTTCTCAAAGAAAAACAAGCCTGAGGATTATTTAGGAAGTAACTGGTATTTTCCCTGTATTCCGAAGTAAATTCGGGTTGAATGATGGTTTTTTTTTAATAACCATTATTCTATCATGGATTTCCACCAAGTGACGGCCTCCACAGTGAACTTAAATTCGGGTTGTTACTCATTGACCTGATAGGTCGCATGAAAATTGATCAAAAATTCATCTCGTTGGAAATTACATGCTGGACCCACAAGACTGATGAGACTCTAAGTATTATATTTTTTTCATTCATGTTTGTGGCACATCGATGATTTTTTTCATCCTGTTCAACTTGTTTATGAATTTTAACTTTTAAGTCAACCGGTTGTTGAGGCAACGCACTAGGACACGCCTTACTGTGTATGACCCTAACAAGTTAACATCCAGGGGGTTTGTATTTAGTGACGATGGGTGGGTTTCTTCCGAAAATGTTACTAGTCACATGATACGATTCTGATAATCTGTATACTGTTTATGTGTGGGTAATCCACAGGCCTTCTTGTCTCAGCCGCCATTCTCTTATCACCTTGTATATCCCTTCTCTCTCAAGCTTATTCTGGGTCTTCCTCATCTTCCTTTACACAGTGTACCTTAGAATGATGGTTTTTTTTAAAAATAACTCTTATATTTCCACAAAAGATAAAAATTACAAACACGACCGGTTTCGGCGATGATCGCCATCATTCTATCATGGATTTCCACCAAGTGACGGCCTCCACAGTGAACTTTGTTCAGTGTACCTTATGTTAAAATTTTGTTTTAGGTAGTCTCTAGTAACAAAAATGCAGTACGTGACCACACCACATCGACTGTTTTGTTTGAATGTCGTCCGCTATTGTGTGCGCTACTCCATTAATATATTTCGTACGGTATCATTCGGGATTACGAGTATTTCTCTTCTTGACTTCCCTACATTTCGTCTCCAGTTACAGCGTTTTTTTCGATTCCTCCTTAATCCGTCATGTCTCGCTCCCTTACGTTATAATACATTTATTGTATTTTATTTATTTTACAGTTGCCACACGCAAGGTATAATATAAGATTATATAATATTATCAATATAACATCGTGTTAAAAAATGACGAAACGCATACATTCATTGCCTAGGTGGAGATTGAAAAAAAATCCACATGGTCGGGACCCGAACCCTCGACCGCCAGGTTGGTAGACGAGGACGCATTACACCACCGCCACCGAGGTTGGTTGAATAAAATATTCGTATTTAGTTCTCTATTTGTATAATTTCATCCCATTGGACGCTATTCATAATCAGTATCGTCCTTTTTCCTTACTGTTTTCATTTTTTAATGGCGCCATCCAGGTTTCCAGTCTTGAGAGTTATTTCGCAGTCTTGCATATTTCGCTCATCCTCTAGTACTACATTCTACTGTGCTCCTTCGATGCACATTCTGACCCTGGGTCAACCTGGGTCAGAGTTCAAAATTCGTTAAGGCGTTTTTAATGTTCAGATATATAAACATTTTCACCTATTGTTACCGGACTACCGGTTTAAACGCGCGGGAGAATAGCGAGTTATGATCGTCTGGTGTTCACAAAATCGCGGGTATAAAAACTGTTCACGCCAAAGTGAAATCAGAGAGAGCCCCCGATATTGAATTGCATCGGCTGCCCCCGTAAAGACTCGTGCGAAGGTGTCACCAGACAGCGAAGACGTTAATTGAAGTAGACTATTAATTTTGAACAGAAGTGAAGACTGTGGCGAACGAGTAAAATATAGGTTTTTGTGCTTATATAGAATTGATTTATTTGGTGTTTTCAATTTCTCCTTATGAATAAAGTTAATTTGCGTGGGATTTGTATTTTTTTAAACTGTCTGGTAGCCACGCGGCATCATTCGGAGGTAAAAGACCTCGGCTATAATATAAATAAAATGATGATTAAATTCAGGGAGATAATTATTTTCTCTAGCCCCTGCAGTATTTGGAAAAAAGTTGTTGGGAAACGTGCTAATTTATCTCATTTTTCTCATTATTTTAGGGCTGTTAGTGAGAAATTAGTAACCAGTGGATGGCTATCATAACAAAGCTCACTAAAATGGTGATTGACAGCATGCGATAGAAACATTCACTTATCTGGTATAATATTTTAGGATTATTTGATACATGCTATTGATTAGTATGTCGTCCAATCTTCACAAAAATCTATTACAGTTATCCTACTATATTCGGAAACCGTTTCATGTCTACAATCCTGCCTAAAGTAGAATGCGATGCATTCTTCAAGTGTGTACCTTCCCTTGAAATTTTAAATCAGTCGTAAAATCAAAACTGCCACATAGTTTTGAATGTAAATGTATATAGTCTATGACCTTACAGGTCAATTAATGGAGTGTGTTCCTTTTCGTTTGATTTTACTGGAGGAATAAATGTATTATTTTAATATAGAAGTACAACTCTTCGTCCGCTAATTTGATTTTGACTAAAACTTTTTTTTTGCCATGTTTATAAGAAACACAGAAATAATTAGAATGCTGCGATTTTCTGATGACATCGCCATAATATGAGAAAATAACTAAAATATCTAGAAGAATTGTATGGTAAATTACAACATGAAGATGAATAAGATAAAACGAAGTTATATCATGTTTCCGAATTATAACTTTTACCGACTTAATCAACATACGAGAACAGGCTTAATTAATCTGACATCGAAACTTGTTGCTATTGCCTCAGTGGAAATAAAAAAAACCTATTTGTCTCTCGTCACTAAATTTAATCTATGTTCGGAAATTGTAGATTTTAAAAAGGGTCTCCATGAGTGGCAGTGGAAAAAGATATTCGCCCCCCTCTGTGTTCGTCGCCTATCAGGCCCTCGCTTGTTTAGTGGACTCATTCGATTTGCTTGAGCTCATTCGTATTGAAGAGGGATGATTACAGTCATCGCTTCACTCGATCGGTTTACCTTTCATTTTTCGTTACTCTTGTGTTGCAGAGCTATCGAGTTTCATCATGTTTCATCATCACGATTATTGGTCCTGATGGCTCACGATCATTCAATCCCAAGAATGATTTAGCCCAAATCTCCGATCATTTCTCTTACTTTCTCTTACCGATCATAATGCCTTCTCTACTCTCTAGAATTTTACATCTCGTAAAAAATATAATACGAATATTAATTCATATTTATCGTCGAAAGAAAAAAATATATATGTTAAACAGTAAGGAAAATGTTGCCACCAGAACAAATAAAAATTCTCCTTTTTTCCTCTATATCACCGATGTCATCCTTTCCCTCATGTTATAGCTATATCTTCTAACAGTTGGATTTAAAAAAATCAAATTTCTGTACTGAATGGTCTGATTTATTGCAAGCAATAGAAATGAAATTTCTAAAAATCAGCCGTCTTGTGATGTCCATGGAAAACGATCTGATAAGGGAGAGCATTGGGCTTTTTATTAAACAGTTAAAATACAGATGTAGGAGTTTTTAGGCTGGTCATGGTATCTGAGAATGGCGTAGTTATCACGTGAGGGTTATAAGCTGCCTAAACTTTGAACGATATATGAATTTATTTTCTCCAGGCTTTGTGCTCGTTTACAATATTTTAGTAATAAATTGCTTTACTTCATAGCATACAAATTTATGAACAAAAAATCCAAGCTTAAATCTTGCTATCTTAGGAAGATAATAAATTTTGTGTATTTTTAAAAACAGATGTCATTATGAACATTTTTTCTCAGTTTTCGTTCAGAATGGAAAAAAAGGATGTCAAAGATATATAACTTTTTGCGTGAAATACATAAAACTCCTTGTTATATGTCCGTATAATCTTTTTTTTCACAAACGTTTTCTTCCTCAGTATTTATTGGACCAGTGTCTATGATCACTCTTAAAATATGCCTTACATACAAAATCATGAAATAACAAATACTATTTATTTTTGTTTCACTATTCACCTTTTTTCATAGTCCAAGTCATCAGTTTCTATTCTACTCTTATTATTATCGTAAAATATTTTGATAAAAATAAAAAGCAAATCCTAGAGTCAACCCTGTTTTAACAATCAAATATCGCTTAATTTTTCCGCGAAGTCATTGGAAAATCTCAAATAGGTATATTGTAGCACTTTACTATAAGCTGCTGCATAAATTCACCATTATTTTACTTGAAAAGACATTGTCATCGATGAATGAGACTGAACAGCTTACCTTAAAAACGCGTGATCGGCGAAACGGTCAAAGTTATCAATATTTCAAGAAAAAGCAAAAAATTCTATTTACCACTCTTTAATGAGACAAAAATCAGAAATAAACATAAATACTATGAAATAACCATACAACCTTTGCTACTAGTTATTGAACAATCACTATTATGCCTTACTTTTGTCGAAAATATCGCAAAAGTTATTCCCTACGCCACACGCCAGTCGCTCTTCAAACTGCTAGGCGAACCGTTAGTTCCGTTAGTCCCCGAAAAGACCGCCGTGAAGGCACTTTTCGTCACTATAGCGCATGCGCGGTAGGTTCAACTCCGATCAAGGTCAATCACGAGACAAACCGTAATCATTCTATATTTGCACGTCTTGCAAATAGTCCGTCCTGGAAGAACATCTCACTTTACTACGCGGACTGGCCCATAAAAGTGATATTGGAGTGATCACGCGAGAGGGGTGTCGCGCGGAGCGGTGAGAGCGAGGGGGTCTGTCTGTTTAAAACAATCACAGTTGGATCACTTGCAGTTCGATCACGGGCAATTCAGATCACCAGGGCATTATGAAAGTTTAACCATTTTTTATGTTTAACACTCGTTAAAGTTTAATTTGTTAAAGTTTTTCACAATGTATGTACTATCAAGATTATTAGCTATACCGTTTATATTAATGGTATTTGATGTAAATTTTGTAAGCACTGCGGGAAATATGTGTCTGTACTAGGGATGACATCGGGATATTCATAAAGAAATCGCAGATATCTTCTACACATACCTACGTAATTTCAATTCCCATTTCTAACGCACACCATTTCGTTAGTATCTTACTTTTGACTAAGCTGTGCCTTTATAGACTATAGTGACTATTTCAGGATAACAGTTCAAGTTACTACGAGACAAATTTTAGTACCCTTTTAATGCCATAAGAATGAGAGAGAGAGCTCCTTGAAAGGGCTGTTTATAGTTTCCCTTAGGAATATCGAAAGTTTAGCGTCCCGTATCGGGTTCTGAGAATCTGCGTTGCGCGACTTGTAGGGTAATAATAACTCAACAGCTCCCCCCCCCCCCCC